>JAQJVL010003988.1:0-51495 GCA_035578905.1 Stictocephala bisonia
ACATCTTGATTACTGTCATAACTATATAACGACGGTATTGCAATTCTTAGGAATTATATTGTAGACAGCCCACACTTCGATATACCTATTTTAATACTTTACTTTTTAATTTATAACTAATGTCTAACAATTAATATAGGGACAGACATGGATGTCAACAATAAGCAATTAGTAGGCCTACCAGAGGGCTGGAAAAGGAAAGAAGTTAAGAGGAAAATTGGAAATAGAACAGATGTGTACTTCTACTCACCATCCGGAACAGCTTTCAGGTCGAAAATTACACTCTCTAATTATATTGATGCAAATAAGTTACCATACAAAATTGAAGAGTTTAATTTTAAAAAAGAAAACAAAAGTACTAAAACTGAGCAACCTATGAATAGTTCAAATAGTGAAAAAACTAATGAAATACATAACAGTTCCGCAGAAGAAATTTCAGCAATACAGGAAAGGGAAAGTATAGATGGAGAGAGTCGTTCTTACGGAACAGATGAAATCACTAACAACGAACTTGATATGAGTCGAAACATATTGGAACTGTCTGAATCATGTTCACAGTTAAAATATGAAAAAGAAAGGGCAGAACAGTCGTTGTTGAACTTAGAACAAGAAGCACAAGATACGGTAGCCAAGTATCAAATGGAAGTTACAGTTTTAGAAAAGGAAATCTGCAATTTGAAGGAACATATCAAGAATCAAAGCGAGGAAATAGAATACTTGAACAACTGTATTAGCATAAATGAAGAAAAATACAAGAACGTGAATGAATCTTCCCAACAACAAAATTGTAAAGAATGTGACCAACTTTCAAAAAACATTGCTACCCTAAAATACAGAATTTCTAACTTGGAAAAAGATAATCTCCGTTTGATGGAATCTATACTTCCTTGTCCCTCCCCTGATGGAAAACTACTTAATAAAGTAAAAGAAATGGAAACCAAATCAAGAATGCTGGAAAATGAATTAGCGGCCTATAGAACAAATGAAGAAGAAATATTTAAGACTCTTAATACAGATATTGAGTTTTTAGCATCAGAAAATGATAAAATAAGAAATGAAAATGTACAGTTAAAAAAAATGAATAAGGAAATATCAGAGGAAAACTTTACTCTCTGTGAGTTTTGTCCTAATTATAAGAGCAGTAGAAAAATAAACGTCACTATAAAAAATCCTACAAAAAGCCAAACTACGTTGACTCCTAAATTAACAAAGCCGCACAATAAAGATCGAGGGAAGAATAAAAATATTCTGATTCTGTCAGATAGCCATGGTAGGCACCTTCAATCAAACTTATTACATTTGTGGCAAGATAGTGATTTTAATATCAGTTGTATTTTTAAACCTAATGCAACAATGTCACATGTAGTAAAAGATGTTGAAGCTCTAACAAAGTCATTCTCAAAGAGCGATAAGCTGATCATATTAGGGGGGTCAAATGATGAAATTTGGCAATCAGAGAATAATTATTGTAGAATCATTTACAAAGTGCTCAGCAAAACAACTCATACTAATGTTGTTGTTTCGGGTCTTCTATTTAGACATCACACTCCTGGCTTAAATAATAGGGTTAGTTTTCTTAACATTGACATCGAACGAACTGTGACAAACCATGAACATGCATCCTTCTTGGACTTCAGCGTACTACCACGTCACCTGTACACACGTCACGGGTTGCACTTCAATAAGCAGGGCAAAAGGGAATTAGCCTCCATGATCAAAGAGATGTGCTGTTGTGAGACTAAGGAAAAAACTAACGTCAAGAAAAGTATCAACCAAAACTCCATCAACATTGTTGAAGAGGACATGTCGGAAATTATTAAAGAAAATAAAAGCAACTCCTTTACAGCTTTTGCCCACACAATCTAAAATGACCTCAACCATGAAAGAAACATGACTGCCGGTGAAGTTCTTCCGGTGCTGCAGTATAGTGATGTGGTGATGTTACCATCAGTGAATAAAGTGCAAAAGCAGAGCAGTGTGGAAGTGTCAAAACCTGATGATAATGTAACATCAGAAAATTGTGTAAGTAATGCCAGCAATGTATTAGAATTAGTTTTAAACTAAGTCAATTAGACAACGACTATGTATCTGCTAACACCAACCACAAAACTAAAATAACAGACACACATAAACATCAGTCCAGGGCAAGTATAAGACGCAATCCGGCAGTGCAGACTGGAGGGTGTGAGAGTTATTACTTGTTAAAAATATACCACCAAAACATTGAGCGCTTATCAATGAGAATTGACTCTTTAGAAATAATACTTCAAGAGATTAACCCCGATATAGTTGTCCTTTGCGAGCATAAAATGACAATCGCTGAATTAAAACGGCTGAATGTCTCTGGATATTCCTTAAGATCCTCTTTTTCACGCCAACTGTATACTGGTGGTGGGGTTCTAATATTGGCAAAACCTAATGTAAAGATTAAATGTATAAATTTGTCAGCTATTGGAAACCTAAATATAGAAAAAGAATTTGAATGCTGTCTGGCTGAATATAAATCTGACACCTTTCAGTTTGTACTGGTTGGTGTGTATCGTTCGCCTTGTTCTGATATAAAAATATTTTTAGCAAAATTAAATACTGCCTTGGAATATCTTTCAAACAAATACAGTAATATAATAGTCACAGGTGATGTAAATATTAATGTGTTGGATACAAACTGTAATAAACATAAATTACTTATTGATACTCTTAATTCACATAACATGAAATATTTAGTTCACTTTCCCACAAGAGTCACAGAGGACAGTGAAAGCACTATAGATAATTTTTTCATAAATTTTCCTGATGACATTACTAAAGTGGTTGGTTTTAACACCCAAATTTCCGATCATGATGGTCAATTACTATCAATTAAAGTACCAGGTAAAACCATTAATAATAATAAGCCCATCACTAAATTTGCTAGGAAATTTACAGAAAGAAACCTTAAACAGTTTTCAGCTTTACTGAGCAAGGAAAGTTGGGCTGATATTTATTTTGCACCAGTAAGTGATAAATTTGACATTTTTTATAATATATTTATGTATTATTTTAATACTTGTTTTCCTCTGGTAAAGAGTAGATGTGTAAATAACATGTATCAGTGGTACAATTATGAGCTGGAATGTGAGAGGGAAAAACTAATAGAAATAAATAATTTAGGAAGAGCAACAAAAAACAAAGACATGTTTAAACTTTCAAAGGAGATGAACAAATCTTTCAAAGGCAATGTTTTAAAAGCCAAACAAAAGTTTTTTGATCACAAAATTTCTAGCTCAAAAAATGTTTCTAAAACAACATGGAAGTTAATCAATTCACAAGTTAGTAATAAGACCACCCATCACGAGATGATTACAAAGATTAAAAAAAATAACAAAGCTTATACAAACCCCTTCATTATTAGTAATTTGTTTAATGATTATTATGTAAACATGGTCGATGGTGAAATAATTCCCAAAATTAAAATCAGTACTGTACCAATACTTCCTTTAGACAATCATGTAGCAAAGTTTCGATGTGAACCTTTGAGTGAGATGGAATTGGACAAATTACTTAGTAATTTTGATAACAAGTATTCATCTGGCTATGATGGTGTACCCATAACTGTAATAAAAAACGCCCGGAATCATCTCGTCAAGCCACTAACACATTTGGTTAACTCATCCTTTGTAACTGGAATATTTCCTGACAAACTAAAAATTTCAAAAATTAAACCCCTATACAAGAAAGGAAATTTATCTGAGATAGCTAACTACCGACCAGTTGCTTTGTTACCAGTTTTTTCCAAAATTTATGAAAAGGCAATGTACAATCAACTAGTTAAATATTTTGAGGATAACAATCTCTTTGATAAGGAGCAACATGGGTTTAGGAAAAATTACTCTGTAACTTCTGCAGCAACAAGTTACATAGACATGATTATTGATACATTGGATAAGGGTGATAAGGTGCTTGGGGTTTTCATGGACTTAAGTAAAGCTTTTGATAGCGTGTCACATTGTAAACTATTGGAAAAACTTTCAAAAATGGGAATTACTGGGCCACCATTTTTATGGATCAAATCCTACCTAACAAATAGGAAACAATTTGTTGAACTGTCACATACTAATAATTATAATCAAGCTGTTTCTACCCAATCAAAATTAATAGATATCAAACATGGAGTACCTCAGGGTTCCATTCTGGGCCTACTCCTGTTTCTCTGCTATATAAAAGGTTTACCCGGTGTGATCTCCAATATAATGAGAGACAGTATTTACCTTTATGCTGATGATGCTAACCTCCTTGTAACCGGGGGATCTAATGTAGAAGTAGAGAAATCAGCCGTGGAAAATGTAACTCTTATTCAAAACTTTTTCTCGAATAATCAGCTTTTGTTAAATATGTTAAAGACTAACTATATAGAATTCAATATTAGACCTCATTCGACCATTTCACCAGTATTACAAATAGAGAATGTCATACTACAACAGGTAGAACATACTAAATTTCTTGGGTTACATTTAGATAGTACATTAAATTGGGATATCCACATCGATCATGTAGCAAAAAAGATTTCATCCGGATTATTTGCTTTATATAGACTATCAAAATTCTGTAAACTCGATACTTTGAAACTTGTTTATTTTGCCTTTATTCATTCCCATTTATCTTTTGGAATTTCTTTATATGGTGGATCCTCAAAAAAGAATATTGACAGATTATTAATTTTACAAAAACGGGCAATACGAATTATGTTACATTTGAACTGGCAAGAATCGGTGAAAGATAAATTTAAGGAATTAAATATATTTACAATATACAGCAATTATATCTTTGAATGTATTTTATATATTTTCCAAAATTCAGATTCTGTCTCGCGGGTAGGAGATAATCACCAATATTCAACAAGGAATAGAAATGATTTTAGTATAGCTTCCCACAGACTGAAATTTTTTGAAAAGAAAACAGAGTATATGGGGGTCAAGTGTTTTAATAAACTTCCAGGAGAATTAAAAAATATTGATAATTTTGTTAAATTTAAAAAAAAAACTAAAAGACTATCTGCTTTTAAAGCCTCTATACTCAGTAAATGAGTTTTTTGAATAGGCTTATTAATATACCAATACCATTAAGTTGTTATTATTATTATTATTTATTTATTTTTTTTTTTTTTCTATAAGTTTTAAGAAGGAACTGGTTACTTTGTAAATAACCATGTATATACAGTATTCATAACTTTAATATTCTTAGGCTTAGTATTTTAGTGTTTAGTATTTTATGACGCCATTCATTGTATTTATTTACAAAGTGTTGAATAAAGATTATTTTGACTTTGACTTTGATATATATATATATATAATTTTTTTGTTTATTTAAACAAATTTTATATTCTAAAACCAATTGGTCGGCTGAGTTCTTCAACGTCAGAATTTGAGAAAACGTGACTGAAAATTATCAAAATAAAGTCAGTATCTGTTATTATATTGCTATACAATTTTTAAAAAAATAAAAAATAATACAATTAAAAGTACTGAAATTGTGTACCATATTATACATTAAATCCAAATTAAATCACAGTCTATATTCAAAAGAAGGCCATAAGGACACTTGCTGACCTTCACCAGCGAGAAAGTTGTAAGCAAGCCTTTAGAGCACTTGGAATATTAACAATTACAGCCCTCTACATCTTATAAGTCGTTTTACATATCGACAAACACGATCTTGAAACGAGCTAAGAAATTCATATATAGAACACCCGTCATGCTGCAAAGTATAGAAAACCCAAACATAATTCAGCCTGCTTTGAGAAGAATCCATCATATGTTGAACAAAAGCTAAAAAGCACACAAAAAACCTTAAGTAGCCTAATATGAAAGTACTCCAAGAGGTAGATGCAAAATTACCTACTAGACAACTCTGTCTACACCACTGATGCATTCCAGAATGTACTGCAATGAAGACTTTACCACCTTGACATCAGCAATATAAACTTTGTAACTTGTACTCTTGTAACTTTGTTGACTTCAATCCATTTATTAAAGCTATTGGATATGTAATTAATAAAATAAAGCACAAAAGTTTCTTCAGCATTGAAACAGTGAACATACATATTAAAATCCCTAGACACTTATATCATAATGAAGTAAAAAAAAAAACTTGACAGTAAAAACAACAATCACAATAAACGATAACAACTAATAATAGGCAGCATAATGAACATAAACAAGTCACTAATTTGCTGTGAAATACACTTTAAAAGTGTTATGTTATTTTTGTAATGGTACTGCTATTAGATAAAACTGATTTTTACTAAAAAAATCTTTACTTGCCAGTTTGCATAGGTCTACAGGTCTGTGTAAAATTTTATTCAACATATGAAGTATTGACCAGTTTATTGTTCTGGGCGTGTGGTTCGAGCATGCGCATTAATGGATTTTCCTCTCCAATGGCAGTTGTACATTCATGTTAAAAAATTAACATCTCACAGGACACGGTACCTAGAAACTACTTCCACATGATTGGTAGATTTAGTTACCAGTATTTAATAGAATAATCAAACCAGCTGATTTTTTCCATGCGATGTCACAGTCTACTGAACAGCCTCATCATGATAGCCTACCTACCGTATTTTCTAATTACCGTGTTCTCGGATATAACAAAATCAGCTGTTTTTTCTTCTAAAATTATGTTTTAATTATCTAAACACTTTTTTTGTAAAATCAAAATTTAAACTCAAGTTTCTAATAAAAAAAACATATGTTCAATGATTAAATAAAACGTATTATAAATCACTAAATTTCAACGAAACAAGCACCATCGAGCAAACTATACAACCATAGCAGTCAACCTAAATAAGATTTTGAACAGACTGTACACAATAGAGGTAGAAGTATGGTGGGGGATATTCACTATCTCGCTTGCACTACCTCTCCTACACGCCTAGAACCATGGTCCAATCTATACCAACCGCTTGCTCAGTTAGGGATTTGAACCTTGCACTCTGCAGTCTGAAACCTTAGCCTCTAAGCCACTACACCAGCAATGTTATCGATGTATTTCTAATTGTTGACAAAAGATCCAAGCATGAATGAGCATCTGGGAGTTGACTTATCGTCTTTATTACAACAAAATTAATTTAAAAATCAGCGACCTAGGCTCGACAATCGAGCGTTCGCTTTGTCTACTTCTGTAAACCGAGGCTCAACTACTGATTGCAAAGGGTTAATTGTTTCTCGGCATACAAACTTTTAACAACACCTCGGATGATGCGTATGGCAGAATAGTGTAGAGTAGGCCTACATAAAACTATAAGCAAACGGATCACTGTTAGGCTAAACCTGGACATCCAATCTAAATGGGTGGGTCCAACAACATTCCTTCACTCAACATACATTCAATATTAGACGTCTCCCACTCATACACACAAATAAGCAAACGGATCACTGTTAGGCTAAACCTGGACATCCAATCTAAATGGGTGGGTCCAACAACATTCCTTCACTCAACATACATTCAATATTAGATGTCTCCCACTCATACACACAAATAAGCAAACGGATCACTGTTAGGCTAAACCTGGACATCCAATCTAAATGGGTGGGTCCAACAACATTCCTTCACTCAACATATATTCAATATTAGACGTCTCCCACTCATACACACCAGGTTCTAACATGAGCTTGACCCTTAACTTTATATTTGAATTAAATAATTAAAATATCAAATACCGAGTAAAAAAATATTAAAGATACTATTAATACAGCAAAATATAGATTGCTGATAAGTATGGTGAGAAAATGTAGTCTTCGTTACAGCATAATTGAGATTTTTCCTTAGAGAATATATTAACTGATAGTACCAAGAAATGAAAATTGGTTTATCATTTGCTGAAGCAAACTTTACATTGATAGGTATCCATGGTCTATTTATCATACCACTTGATGAAAATTTTGATTTTCAGCTGTCTTTACCTTGTCTTTGTCCTATTCAGCTGAATAAAGAGAGGGAGACTAGAGATATAGTAAGTGAGCGGAGCCTTGATTCTTATTTTCCTCTCCAATGGTACCCCCCATACACCCACCCGCCCACCCATACACGCACAGTCGTATTCACCCACCTGACCACCCATACACGTACAGAGATATGGACCCACCCTTCCACCCATACACGTACAGTCGTATTCACCCACCTGACCACCCATACACGTACAGAGGTATGGACCCACCCTTCCACCCATACACGTACAGTCGTATTCATCCACCTGACCACCCATTCACGTACAGTGGTATAGACCCACCCGCCCACCCATACACGTACAGTCGTAATCACCTACCCACCCACCCATACACGTACAGAGGTATGTTTACAGAGGTACCCATTACCACTGTCCGTGTATGGGTGGGCGGGAGGGAATGCACTTGAAAATGCACGGGGGTGTGGGGGGGAATGCACTTGAAAATATTACCTCTGTATGTGTATAGGTGGGTGGGTGGGTCATTACCTCTGTGCGTGTATGGGTGGGCGGGTGAGTCAATACCAAAATGTCAAAATGTCATTTGCAACAAAACAAAATTTACTCCTGCAGCCAGTGTAACTATGAAAGCAAATACAAATCTGCTTTGACAAGACATATAACACGTGTACACAAACCTGCATCCATATCACCCTTTAATTGCTCTGAATGTAATGCTTCCTTTAAAAAATGTGTGTGTGCCCATAGCTGACTATCACACATTATTGACCCCAGATATTCAATGTAAGTCATAAATTTTAATTATCTTCTCTTTAACAATATACAGTACTATAATCCTAGTACTTGAAAAATATTACAAAGTATATTATTAACCTTGTAAGCTGTGGCTAGGATTTCTGCAAACCCAGGAGCCCCATGGCACCATTGAACCAGCCGATCATTTCGGCTCCCCTGGGAAGATGGAAAGTTGCCGGAGGGTAGTCTTTGTGCAATTAGATCGTCTAGGGTGGGTTTGAGAAGTTGAGCCTTGTCTTCTGCTGATACCACTCCTGACTGCAAATAACATTATCACTTAGATTCCATTTGAAACGAAAATAAAAATCACACAGTAAAATGTTATTTTTAATTCTTCAATTAAATTGAAATATGAAGTTGTAGTTAGTTATTTGAGCTTCAACACAGAGAATGTAATTCAGTTCAATTTGGATATTCCCACATGATATGGAACATCATTGTCATTGATTCTTTCCTTTCTTTTTGTTTTTACTATTACATTATAAATATACAGGGTGATTCAAAACTATACAGCAATCTCTTAGGAACTCATTCTATAGCTAAAAATAAGAAAAAAGTTCATATAAACATATGCCTGAAAACGCTTTGTTAGCGAGTTACGTCTAGCGAAAACTTTCACATAGAACTCTGTACACTCGGTGAAGTAAGGCCGTATAAAAATGTTACAAAGACACAAATACCAGTGTTGTGTTTCTTATGTATTTTAATCTGAAAAATGGAATAAAATTGGTTATAGAGCTGTAAAGGCAATATTTTCAGAGATATCTTACGTAAAACACAAGAATTTGTGCAAAGAAATAACACATTTTTGTGTTTAACGTAAGATTACTTCCATAAATGATAGATTAAGGTGTATTTTTCTTAAATAAATTTTTAGAAAATTTAATTCTGAAAAGATTGATGTGAATTACTCAGGAAAAAAATTAATAATAGATAGTGAAATTTTGCTTTATTTAAAATCAAAACAGACGCACATAAAACGCACATTATTAACTGCATAAAATATTAACAAATATTTAGGTTGTCAGTAATAGCTGATCATTTTTATTCAAAACTTTTTCTCATAATATTTTTTTGCAAAGGTTGGCAATATCAGCTGGTCAACATTTCAGTTCGTGAAGTAATATTTGAATGACCTTTATGGTGTTGTGAACAACATTGTATTATGCGCTTGAAGATTGTATTTTGTAAGATCCTGTGATTATTTTGAAAACTATTCAGTTTTTGTAAAATTGTATGTAATTATTTTAGTAAATAATGGCAAATAATGGAAATGGTATGTATTAGTTTGAAGAGTATACGGACATGATACTGATTTACGGTAAAATTAACAAGAGTGGTTTAGCTGCAGTACAGGAATATTGTGATTCTTACGAAGATATCTCTGAAAGTATTGCCTTTACAGCTCTGGAACCAATTTTATTCAATTTTACAGATTATAAAATACATAAGAATCACGATATTCCTGTACTGCAGCTAAACCACTCTTGTTAATTTTACCGTAAATCAGTATCATGTCCGTATACTCTTCAAACTAATACATACCATTTCCATTATTTGCCATTATTTACAAAAATAACTACATACAATTTTACAAAAACTGAATAGCTTTTCAAAATAATCACAGGATCTTACAAAATACAATTTTCAAGCGCACAATACAATGTTGCTCACAAAACCATAAAGGTTATTCAAATATTACTTCACAAACTGAAATGTGGACCAGCTGATATTGCCAACCTTTGCAAAAAAAATATTATGATAAAAAGTTTTGAGTAAATGATCAGTTATTACTGACAACCTAAATATTTGTTAATATTTTATGCAGTTAAGAATGTGCGTCTTTTTTGATTTTAAATAAAGCAAAATTTCAGTATCTATTATTAATTTTTTCCTGAGTAATTCACATCAATATTTTCAGAATTAAATTTTCTACAAATTTATTTAAGAAAAAATACACCTTAATCTATCATTTATGGAAGTAATTTTACGTTTAACACAAAAATGTGTTATTTCTTTGCACAAATTCTTGTGTTTTACGTAAGATATCTCTGAAAGTATTGCCTTTACAGCTCTGGAACCAATTTTATTCAATTTTTCAGATTAAAATACATAAGAAACAATGGTATTTGTGTCTTTGTAACATTTTTATACGGCCTTACTTCACCGAGTGTACAGAGTTCTATGTGAAAGTTTTCGCTAGACATAACTCGCTAACGTAGCGTCTTCAGGCATATGTTTATGTGAACTTTTTTCTTATTTTTAGCTATGGAATGAGTTTCCAAGAGTTTGCCGTATAGTTTTGAATCACCCTGTATAATGTTTTCTTATTTTAGAATTTGAGCTAGTTGAGCTCGTATGATTATGTTACGTTATTTTTTCAAAAGTGTCATTAACTTGGATTAAGAATACTTAAGATTATAGTTTTATTACATTTTAATCATCTCTGCCCTCTTTTTATTTCTTAGTATGCAGAGTAAATTCTGTATCATGTTCAATAATTGATAAACCTATTTTATTTGATAATCACTTCAATTGACAACTTGACCAGTTCCACAAGCTCATCAACTGAGGAGATGTAAACTCTTGCATATAAAACCATTCTAAACTAAGCTACAGGTAGAACAAATGTGCAACAATTAATGCACTGCGATGGGTTAAGTGTGAACTACAATGTATCACCTGATTGGTGAAGCTGAAGGGCATAATGGAGTGAACACCGAGGACATTTATTGTGAGAACTTTTGAATGATGTTGCATAGAAACATCGAAAGATGGACAAACTGAAAAAGTCTCAACCAAACGGAAATCTGATGTTTACCTTAATAAATAAGTGAATTGAATCATCAATTTTCTTTGATTTCATGACAATCCCCTGTACAATATAGTAATGGACCACAGAATACTTTGTGCTTGATGGGTCCAAAGATGTCTGTTGGCAAACAAACTCACTGGTTGGTATTAATGCTACTCAACTTTTTAACGCTTTAGGATTAAACAAATTGTTACAGTAGCGGAGACTGGATTCATATGACACATCCACAAATCAAAAAGTTGGCATAGCAATGGATGGTCACTAATTGCCAAAATTAATGAAGTTTAAGTAGACTTTTAACAATAAAAATGTATGGCCTCCATGTTTTGAAACTAAAAAGGTGTATTGCTTGTGAATTTGTTCACCTGGGGAAAAATTAAACGTGGCAGTAAATCGTGAGATTTTAAGTTGGTTATGGAGAATTACTCAAATCAATAAAAGATGCATGACTATTTTCTTCTGGAATTGTTTGAATTACATAAGTGCAGGGAGGTTGAGAGGGAGAGCTATGAATGACATAAGTACATGCAGAAGGGGTGGGAGAGCCATTAAGGTCGTATACCTCCCCAAAAGTATAGAGGTCCCCCTCGTTGCAGTGGTTTGGTGTTGAGGGAACGTAACTTGACGGACGGACGTGGAATCACGTCAATTTGTCGTCGACATCCCAATCTGGTCGGATTAGATGGACTGAACGGTTCCCTCGTCGGCGGCAATGTCAATATTTGATGGGCCCACTCGCTGAACTCCCCGCTACTGGTACAGCAAACTCACGACCAGACTCCTCGGAATATGTGACTGTCGGATTTAACAAGACAATTGTGATGACGCATTTTATGCAGACACTAGCATGTGCTGCTATCTAACGTTGATTGGTTTTAACACATTCGCTGCGTAAAATTCACCAATTGGATGTCGGGGGTGCGGAAAATTTTTATTACATGAAAACTTACCTTTAGGTGTATGAAGTTGATTTAAGTTGGTAATAGCCTGATTCTTTGACGTTTTCCTTGTAGAAATGACGTCATAAGTTTGGCACCCACCGGTGGGGGCGGTGCACCTAGCGCTCGATCACCGTTGTTTGACCCACACAAAATCACTTGGAATGTCGTTTTATTGTACAAAACCTCCATTTTTATGTAAAATACTTGGTAGTTCAGTACCTCAGTGGTCAAAATACCTCAGTAAAATGAAATGACGTCATAAGTTTGGCACCCACCGGTGGGGGCGCAGCACCTAGCGCTCGATCACCGTTGTTTGACCCACAGAAAATCTCTTGGAATGTCGTTTTATTGTACAAAACCTCCTTTTTTATGTAAAATACTTGGTAGTTCAGTACCTCAGTGGTTAAAATACCTCAGTAGTCAAAATATAGCCTGACACAATTTCCAGAGTTCGGCAGTAAAATAATCTTCAAAAAACACACAAATAATTTAGTCACAATAATTAAAATATTGAAATATATGTACAGACAGTAATACAATATATACACACTCAACACAAAGCACCAGGAACATAACTATAAGTATTAGTCTATAAGAACAGCATGAAACGGTACGCACCCTCCTGTGGGGGCTCAGCTATATGGTAGAGGTCGTAGAACTCGAAACTAACAACGCGGCAAGTAAGGTTAGGTTACTAGGCAACGAAGCAAGGTGGAACAAAACAAATACAACGAATGGCTGGGCCAGTCTGGGCTTTCTAGTAAACAGGGTACTCCGCCCCCACCGGTGGGGGCGCCGTGATTCGGATACAGACCCTGCCCCCACCGGTGGGGGCAGACGCAGCGAATGTGTTAAAAATCGGACGACTGTTTTGTTAGCTCTGATTTTAGTCACTACTGCTTGAGCTGGAACATAGAAAAGAATGAAACAGAGGTCGCATCTAATAGTGCGCTGAATGTGTGTAGAGTAGTTAGTTCTTACATTGCTGCATCAATTAAACAGCAACTTGTTTTGCAATTGATAATTTTGTATCACACATCATACAGTCCTGACTTAGCACTAAGTATCTTTTCTATCCTTTCATGAATAAGTTATGCTGGCAGGAATTCTGAATCAATGAAAAGCTTGAATATATAGTGAATACCTACAAAAATCATTGGGGACACATTTTAGAGGGCATTGGATAGCTTTAGACAGGTACAACAAATACTTTGAATCTTCATGTGTCAGTTACGATAACATTTTAACCATTTAACTAATATAAAGTTAAGAAATTAAAATATTCTTTGTTTGTTTTTTTTCATCCATGTCTTTGGAATTTATAAATAGAATGCAAGTTATTTGGAAATAACCTTAGAGTCAAAAACGATTCCTATAAAAATAAGAAGATTAAACAGTAACCAGGTTGAAGTGGATTAAGGGGATTAGACATTCAATAATTTAACATTGAATGTTTTTTTGTTCCTGTGTCAACTAAGTAAGGATAATAATTACATTTCAGTTTCAAAATAACATTGAAATTGAATACAATTTGGAATTACAAAATATTGAAAAGCTTAATGCATTATAATTCAAAGTTTTATTTTAAAATAACATTATGGCATAAAATAAGTATTTATTGTATGCCATGATAATATTTTGAAATAAAACTTTGAATTCTGATGAATTAAACCTTACAATATTGTGTAATTCCAGATTGCATTCTATTTAAATTTTATTTTTTAACTAAACCATAATATGAAAAAAATATATATTTATTCAATGTATGGCTCTCAAATAGGAAGTTTGGGTCCATTTAGTTCTACATAACGTAATGACTTACACCAAAAAATAAAGCTGGTAATATAAAAATAAAACTACCCTTGATCCATAACACAAAAGAGTAAAAATTAAAGGAAAAAATAGATAAAAAAATAATAAGTAAAGGGACATAAATTATATATGAAGTGATCTTAATTATTATCAATATTATTTTAATCACCTATTGTCAATTTATGGATAAATATGACTTAGGAATGAGGATAAATATTGAATGGTATATTTGATGTTGAAGACAAATCTTTATAGAAAACATCTTTGTGATCTTCACTGCTGATAAGACTCTCAACTCCACAATCTCATACAAGACCAAACATTTCTTAGATTCTGGAGGGGGAATTCTTCTGTTTTTCTCTTTTGTTTTTCTAATGGCCAAATAAGCAATAAACATCTGGGGGATACCAGAAAATTACATTCAAAATTTGAGTTTAGCCAGGATTGATCTTTAAAATATTTTCTATGTTATTATACATTTATTCTTAAATACTCAAATATTAAACATTTATTTTAAAATGGCAAATAAGAGTCACAGCATGGGCAAACTGACTGGTACACTTACACAGTTTTAACATGAGTCAGAAGTGTCAGTAAAAAACAGTACATATTTTTTATGAATGGTGCTAACAGTACTGGAAGAGTAAATTTGTTGTTGGTTTGGTTGGCGTGGTTGAAATGTTGGTTGACTGCTATTATTTCCTCTCACAGAGTTACAATGTATGTACCAGTATTGAACATTTTTTAATAGGTAGGATGATATGCCTAAGAACAACTGATTTTGATAATTTATCTAGATAGCGGTTCTATTGGCTTGAATTAAAAAAGAGTAGTATTTGGGAGTGGTTTCTCTTAAATGGTATTTTACAATCTAATAGATTCATACACATCATTAAGCTTTCGCATGTTTCAAACTGTTCCAATTGTATAATTTTTCAGTTAGTTAAAGACTTACCTGAAATAGCATATAAAGTATTCCTGCAACACCGTGTGCAGCTCCGTAATAATTATCACCATACCATTCGTAGACCAACGGCACTTTGCTGCGATATGAGCCAGACAGCGCTCTGCCAGACTTGAGGATGGTACTTGCCACCTATACACAAGACAATTAGAAGTACAATGACGTACCTGTAGGAGGGTGTACAAGATGCCAGCCACTCCATGAGCAGCTCCATAGTAGTTCTTGCCATGCCACTGGTACACCAAGGGAACTTTGCTACGAAGCAGAGACGAGCGACTTTTGCCTGATGTCAGAATAGCCCCCACCACCTGTGAATATCACATCATTCCCAAAATTTCACTCCTTAGCAGAAATACTTCTTTGCTTTTGAAATCATATTTTAATTTAGGTAGTCGTATACTGCATTTCAAATGAATGCAGATCATATGAACCCTTCCCCTTTCAACAAGGCTAAAAGAAATGCCAACTTTCACAAACTTATAATTATTTTTTTAATTTATTTTACGATAATATAATATTAGCTATACATAGTGTAGCCTATATGTGAACAGACAGATAGTACTTTTTTTTAAGAGAATATATTGTAAAAAATTCAAGTAAATAGTTTACATATATTTTTATACATACAATTGCTCAGGTTAGTATAAATATGTCTTGATGATTTTATCAAATATATTTTGATAAAAAAAGTCATTCATGACTGCAAGATCTGTTCTTTCAAACAATTCTTCGCAAAATAAAACAATTTTATTTGACAAAAATTATTTTAATCATCTTTTTATTAGTTTGTCTGATGAAAGATTGTACGAGACCGATTAAATTTCTTCTAAATTTGATTCCTAAATAATCTAATGTGTATTTAAATCATAAACTGCCACACCCATGTTTAAAATGGTAACCCTGCTTTTGTGGTTGACTACCAAGGTCATGTTAACACGGTTTCAAAGATCTGGCTTTACACGTCACAGCCCAAACTGGCTGTAAAGTAATAAATAGTCACTCTAATAACATTTGATTGAAGTACATCATCTCTACAGCTATTTGATTGTTCTTACAATAGAATAGCTGAGAACCTATTAACAACGTGTATGGTGAATTTTTACAACCGATAATTCAAACAAACATAGTATAGATGTTCATTGTGCATTTTCCAAACTGATAATGTGAGTTTTATGTTTATATTTTAAATAGTGCTTTTGTTGCCCTAGCAGGATTAGTATTGAGAACAAAAGAGACGAGAAGCATACTATATGTGCGCTGACTGAAAAATAACTGAGGTCCCTTACTTGGAGACTTCACTCACTCATAAACTTTACAGGCGTGAGAATTGTTGTATATAGTATATGGAGTGTATTCTAAGTGTGTGCAACCCGTCCATGTGGTAAGTAATCTACTTCAAACTACAGCAATAAGTAAAAAATATTAACTTCATTCCCAATTACTTCACATCTCTCCTCTAAACCCCCACCCTCCTATAACGCGTTGTTCTTTTTTACTTAAATTGTAAGTAAATGCTTACAAAGAATACTAATAATTAATTTGCATATATATTAAAAATTAACCCAACAGAAGGTTGTAATGACACCAATAAAAAATTCCTTGAGTCTAAAGTGCTAATATATCCGCATATTTAACTGTTTTGAGGTACATCTAGCTTGGCAGAAAGACAAAACTAAGGAATGTATCGCCTATCTAATATTTTCATGATTTTGTCTTCTATTTTTCTCTCGATTGTACCCATAATTAGCTGCTCTTTTAGATATGATATAGAAGGTTTGATAATTTATTGGTGACACTTGGCTAGAAGTTAACTACAGATGTAAGCAATGCAAGCCCTCTCCCTTCTCGTTACTAATAACTGACTGCAGTGCACTAGCAGTCTAATAACGAGCTCCACTGGCGCCTTTGACAAGTAACGAGGAAGCTGAAAGAGGCACAATCAGCTGCTCTATTAGACAGGACATAATAGGTTTGATAGTTTATTGGTCACACTTGGCTGGAAGTAAACTACAGAACAAAAACATGACCTACAAAGTCAACAGTTATGTATTTATAAATATATAACTCAATATTAGAAATGTCTCTCCGTAAAATCATTACTACTCTGGAAGGCTGTGGTGTTGCTACTGGGCTGGCACAAGACAGCTGATGAGCTGATTATATACTCTCCCACTTTGTTGTTGTTTGTTTTTTGTTACTTATAGTTTATTTGAAGCTGTTTGATGATAGCTTATACTAAAAATGTAACATATTTTCCAAATGTACATTAACATATGTAGCTTTATAATTTTTAATAATTTATTTTTGTAGTCAGTAAGATGTTCTTATATGTGCTCTTAGATTTAAATGTATGCACTATAAACCGAATGCTTTTATCTATCTGAATATATATTTTTTTAAGTTACTAACATTTCAGTGAAACCTTACAAAAATGGTATTTTCAGCATTAGCATGTTACTGGAATCCTGACAAATTAGAAAATTTTCAGAAAATTTATTGGGACTCAAACGATTAAGAAGTTAAAGATCGTTTGTGTAGCTGATGCTGTAATTTGTAATTTATTTCTAGTATTGCAATCATTATTTTAATAGTAAATTTAAATAGATCATTCATATAAACAAAAAACAAAATATGGTCTGGGGCACTCCAGATGCAATATACCAGCACAAAGAAGGAAAGGAACAGTACATATAATTTAAAGACCTGTAAAAGTAAAAAACTTCATGCATGATTATTTGACATTATAATTTATAAAACCTATTAATCCAAAAGATAAATTTAAAGTAATATCTCAAAGTATTGTCAGAACTCAGGCTGAGACATCAAATTAATTATGGCTGAATTTGCTTGTTAACAGTTCCTTTTTTTGTTTACTTGTTATTTTTTATTTAAATCTAAAGGTAAAATAACATGTTAAACAATTATTTGAATGATTTTAATTTATTACGTTTTTTAGTATAGTTAAATTTGAAGTAAACTGGATTTTTATTTGTTAATAATTTTATTACCATGTATGGTTTTTCAAATTAACTCAATATTAACCATACATTTTTTACAGATTTATATGAATTATTATTTGTTAAGTTTTCCAGTCCCCAAGTTTTGCCATCTATACCAAGTAAATTTGAATTGTTTATGTTTACACTATTATTTGATAAACGGCCCTATAAAAAATATATTTAAGATATGCTGAAAAGTAAACAATATTATTTCTAGTACTATGATAAAATTCATCAACAATAAAACAGTAATAACTCTATCCTTTGATGACAGAATTATTATCAGCATCTTATTAAAAACATAAAGCTTAGTTCCGAGAATTATGTTCCTATTTTTCAAATGTTCTATGGCTTATAAGCATTCTATGGTTTAAAATAAAACACAATAAATATATGATATATGACAGATAAATAAATAATACAGTAACACCTCAACAGTACTACAGGTTAGTGGACTAAGGGGGTGCCAACGTATCAAAATGTCGAACTATAGTATAAGGAATGTATGGTAAACATAAAGAAAAAATTGTTTTTATAGGGAGATTGTACTGAAATTTACTAATGAACAGTAAACAATTAAAACAAACTAAAAACAAGCTATGTATTGATATAACACTATTAATATTCGTCCTACTGAGTTGGTGTGGAGTTGCAGTATGTAATTAAAATAAGGACAGTACAGTACTTACAGTAACTGAATGTTAAAAAATCGGTGATTTTTACTGGTAATCAATTCGACACTGTTATTTTGTTGATCTGCACTAGGCTAAACTGTGCACAGACAATAACTTTGCCGCATCACGTCACTATGGCTGGTGTCGAGGTATAAAGACTGCTGAAGTATTGTGTGTCACACTATCGAGGTTCTATTGTATTGAGTTGAGAGTGGATCACCGAAAACCGACTCTGTGACTTCTATAAAATTCAATAACATTTGTGGAATGCATAGCCAATTAGTTTAAATGTTTAATAAGTTATGAATGAACACAATTAATAGTGGGACAAAGATATTTTACCTAATAGCAATCATCTGACTTATTACTACAAGTATCAAAAATATTTGTTGTTCTGTAAAATTAAAATTTATTAATTAAAACATTCTGTAATAAGATTTTTTGTGAAAATAATGATTAGAATGTACATTTGCTCAGCAATATTTTTTATAGAAATTCTTATATAAACTTTATATTTTACATTTAATTATTTACAAAACATATACAATATCAATCTAAAATAAATAAATTATTTTGAAGAGATGTTTGTGACAACTTGGCTATTTTTATTACTAATTAACCAGCATCAATGATACCACTCCATTTATGAGGGCTGTTCGGAAAGTAACCTCCTTTGTTCAGTGTGTGGGAAGAAGAGGGGTAGGGCTGCCAACTTGTGCTGGCGCGCACGGAAGGTCAGTGGGTGTCCATCCGTCTTAGAGTGAAGGTTGTCTTAGCGCTATTTGTTTTCAGTCACTTGTCGAAATGAGTGCTGCAACAGAAAATCATGTGAAGTGTGTTCTGTCATACGAGTTTTGTGGTTTTCTGAAAGAATTTCAGTTATAACAAATTTGTGCGTTAATTTTCTCAAATCAGATCATCAGTGACCACAAACGGCCTGCCACATCTTTCTTCATCATGGACATTTGTTCTGCCAGTTTTAATCACACAAACCCATTCCCAAACAACTCCTGCACTCATTACATTTGACCCATACACAGCACAAGTTCTCTATGAATTGCTGCTGACCAATACTGTTAAGCTACGAAAGATCGAATGACAATACGTACTTCAAACTTTGCGGGATTTCCTATTGCAGCACTCATTTCGACAAGCACCTGAAAACAAGCTAGCACTAGGACAACCTTCACTCTAATGCGGCTGGACGCCTACTGGCTTGCCATGTCCGCCAGTGCAAGATGGCAGCCCTACCCCCTCTACTTCCCACACAGTAAGCAAACAGAGGTTACTTTCCAAACAACCCTCGTAGTTATAAAACGATACAAAAAAAAAGACCTACAAAAAATTTACTTATGTGGGAAAGTAGTTTTAATAGACAGTAAGCAATGACAGTTACCTTCTTGATATGCACAGGGTCAATAGACTGTGGTCCAAGGTGTTTCTTGACAAACAATAAAGAATAGAGATATCCCGCTCGACCATACAGGCACTCATCAGGAGTGTCGGGATTGGCAGCAATTACATCATCTACTATCGACAATAGCCTGAAAATACATTGAATTACTATTTTAACAGATGCCATAATCTAGAGAGATATGGAAATTAAAATTTAAAGCAGTTTGACAAATTATCTGTAATGATGTGGTCTCAAAATGGTTGTGGTCGTGCACCATAGGGCTTTAGTAAGTTTCTGGAAATCTCCGTGTTTAACTTAAGTTAACAAAGTTTGAAATTATGATTTCCAGTACAGCTAAAAGTTGTTGAGTAGTTATTATCTTCTATTGATACAAACTTACAGTAGCAATACAGTATATAGTCTAGCAAATATGATCGACTGATACTAGACTCGATACCGATGCACATGTATGGGTGGGTGTGTGGGTCAATACCACTGCACGAGTATGGGTGGGTGGGTGGGTCCCCTATTCAAGCAAAGGCTTAATAGGGGACCTGGTTGACTAAAATTAAAAATCTGGAGTATGCCATCATTTATCTGTTCCAGGAATATAGACGCACCCCTCTCTTAACTGCAACTAGCTATTGTCAATATTTTATTTGATTGTAGATGTTTTATTGAAGTCATTTTAAGTTTTAAATATTTTTTGGTACACCTCTTGTTGGAGTCTGTCCCATTACAATTTATTTTATTATAATTATAAACATGAACATTGTTATTAAAACTTTTCTGAGATTCATAAACAATGTTATGTTGTTCTAAGATCTGAAACAAATTATTAGTACTAACATTAGTTTTGGATATAACTTTCTTTTTGGAAAATTTTCTTTTAATTGGCACCTTTATCCACTTATTTGAGGTTTGTTACATTGCTCCATTAGCCTTTTTAACCCTTACAATGATATGCCGCCTGGCCTATGGATATACCCATAGCAAAAGTACTAAACAGTTTTCTGTGAAAATGTAGAGTTTTGGTAAAACGCTCATATATTCCCCTATAACAAGAAAATGCATACAGGAGTATATTTAATTTATAAAAAAAATTTATAATCTTTTTATATATATATTAATCCTGTAATTATGAATAAAATAAGATTGCCTGAATATTTTTTTATATTATAGGAGTATAGAGGAAAAATATCCTCGCAAAGATTAGTTGAGAACTTGACATTTGAAACATATGTTTGAACAAACAAGCAATAACTATTCAATCATATGTATATGACATTGCACTGTTTTATTTATATAAAACCATTATTTTTAGGATGTAATAAAATTAAAAACTAAGTACCCTTTAACATTTTTGATTAAAAAAGTTAAAAATTAGGGCTACTTACATATTTTTAGGATGTAATAAAATTAAAAACTGAGTACCCTTTAACATTTTTGATTAAAAAAGTTAAAAATTAGGGCTACTTACATATTTTTAGGATGTAATAAAATTAAAAACTAAGTACCCTTTAACATTTTTGATTCAAATTGATTATTATCAATAAATAATAATCAATTTTAATTAAAAATGTTAAAGGGTACTCAGTTTTTAATTTTATTACATCCTAAAAATATGTAAGTAGCCCTAATTTTTAACTTTTTTAATAGAAAATGTTAAAGGGTACTCAGTTTTTAATTTTATTACATCCTAAAAATATGTAAGTAGCCCTAATTTTTAACTTTTTTAATCAAAAATGTTAAAGGGTAGTCAGTTTTTAATTTTATTACATCCTAAAAATATGTAAGTAGCCCTAATTTTTAACTTTTTTAATCAAAAATGTTAAAGGGTACTCAGTTTTTAATTTTATTACATCCTAAAAATATGTAAGTAGCCCTAATTTTTAACTTTTTTAATCAAAAATGTTAAAGGGTACTCAGTTTTTAATTTTATTACATCCTAAAAATACGTAAGTAGCCCTAATTTTTAACTTTATAAAACCATTATTATAATAACAAATTATTACTGTACATGAGTTATTTTGGTTTTGAAGCATCAGCTCTTTATCAACAACATTGTGTAGCAAGGAATCGTTTGCGACAAAGTTATTATTAGCTATGCTAAAAACAATGAATTTATTATAAATACAGAACACAACAGTTCAAAATAAAGGTTTTATAAAACAAACTATTTATAGATATAATTCATTTCTGTTGAATAAAACATTATACAACTGAACAACAAAAAGCAATAACAAACTTCACAAAACAAACAGACAATAATAACCTCGATCTTCCTTCGTGTGAAAAAATTTTAAAAAGTCGATTATCGGCAACCAAATGGCCATATATCGATTCTCTAATACCTTTGGAATAAAATGACATTGATAGGGGCCAGTAAAATAAACAAGCCTGTCGTATATGTATAAAATACGTATCGTCTACTATGTAGATGCTGTAGCACTGAAGGGGTTAAGTTCACTAACTAAGGACTCATTGTATTCAATAGGATTTATTTATTTTATTTTATTTTTTTCTGAGAACCAGTTGCTGAATGAAAGAGATTATTAACATGGTAATGGTAAGCAATATATTTAACAATTGACAAAACATGCATACGACAAACATTTGTCTTTGTTGAGTACAGGGCATCTCAATGACTTTTAGGAACATTGATCATTTACACCAAGGTTTCCTACAATATTTAAGGCGTTATATCTGTTCATTGGGCAAATGGAATCAAAATTATATTCTATATTGTCGGTCCTGTTTATGAACAATAAACTCCAGCGAGATCCACTATCTTGTTCGATGGAAGGTGAGCAGTCACTCATATGTAAAAAAACATATTTACACTCCAGAATCCTTTCTGGAATGTAAATATGTATTTTTATGTCTGAGTGACTGCTCGCTTTCCATCGAACAGGATAATGGCTTCCTAGTTAGCGTCACCTAAACACGAGCCTAGGGTTTCAAGTCTTAGTATTAGAGTCACAGATGGTCCTAAAAAGAGAATATCTCTTCTGCTAATACTTTCTTCAACAGCAAAAAAATATGATTATAGTGTCATCTACCCACTTTAATCCATGATGTCTGGAATCAGCATTTCTTCCCCTTTTAATTTTGAAAAGAATGCAAAGTTTGTAATGCAATAAAACCAACTATGAATCAAATCATAATTAATTTGAGTTGCTTGACAAAATGTTTTTAGTAAAATGCTATTCATAGGCTTTTTTATCAAAAGTGTTCTACTTTGTATTCAACTATACCATTAATTTTATACACACAGATGCATTACCCACCCAATGTTAAATTTTGTGTTTCAAATTATCAGCTGTTTTGTGGTCCATTGTGCTAGCAGCTGCTTTGTAACCAACTGTGGTAGCAGACCTCACTTACTAACCAAATTACTGGCACAAATATTCCTATTAGATTAGACATCTATTGTACAGTAGGTGTACATAATCAAGGAATATACTTTAAAATATCTATACCTGGTCACATTTTTCTTTGCTTCTGCTTGTTTCCCAAGATAGTGTGATACAACAGCATTAATGGCAACTGGTCCTGCGTCCTGCAGGAAAGTCATGCGGCTCTTGTTTATTTTCATTGGAGCTCTTCGGAGTAATTCTTCTGCTTTCTGAAAATGGAACATCTATTACTGTAGTTAATCTTAGGCCCCTTTGTAGTTAATCAGAGTGGCCTGAGTAACATATATAAGTGTAGTTAATCAGAGTGAACTTCGAATTTACCACTGAATAGCAAAATTTCAAATTTATAAATTTGTTTCCCTATTATGGTTGACTAATTTTTAGGATATCAAAATATTTTTATATTTTAACCAAATAACCATAAATAACTATACAAACAAGAAAATAAGACATTCCTTGTGAGCATAGACCTTACAAAACAGTAAGCAAAATCTTTCCAAATGACTTTTCAGCAAGGTATAAAAATAGCTATATCAATTAATTTGTTAAGAAATAAAAACTGTATATAAACCAATAATTATGAATTAATGAACCACTTACACATAAAAAAGCACTATTGAGTTGTAACCTCTGTTCAGAAACATAACTTTCAATCTATGAAAATAAAACATATTAAATAATAGCACTATCCTAATAGTTACTTTATCACAACAAAATAATTAAAATAAGTTTTTTTTAACAGGAGGTACATAAATAAAACATCCAGTTTAATAAACAGACATTGTCCTTTTAGTCCAGTCAATAAATGACCCAAAATGAGGTGTAGAGTGCGTGAGCAGGTAACTAAGCGATTCCTTCAGAAACTTGTTCAGGGGGCTTAGGTTGTTAACATACCAAAAGTCCTGACTCCTAGGTGATGAGCGGGGGGAGGAGGGGGGGGGGTAAAGGTACGAATTTTGGGTTTTTCGCTTATATCTCGAAAACGGTGCATCGGAGAGAAATATTTTTAGATAATAAAATGGAGTTCTTAAAATTATCTAAAACTTTTATATCACATGTTTTTTTCTAATTCCTAACCGTTTTCGAGCTATACCCTCGGAAAGTTGAAATTTACAAAAAAAAATCAATTTACGTCAAAATATTCATAAACATTGCATCATATTGTCTAAACCTATTCATAAACGAAAAGTATGAATAGGAAAGAAGTTGTAAATTTTTAAATTCCCTTTTAGAATATATATACGTATGCTGATTAGTGTCCAACCCGCCTAAAGTTACAGCTATTTTAAAACTTGTATAGCATTTTGCAATTTTCAGAAAATTAGTTTGTATATCATATTCTTAACCCACAACTTTTGTTCGTGTATTTTGTTTAAATTACAGATAACAATATCAGCAATTTGTTAGTCAATTAAATTTAATACTTGAAAACAACATTAAAAGAGCCGTATGCAATAGAATGCCGATTAACCGAATCACCAATTATCCGTATCGGTCCTAAGCGTTATATAAAAAATTAAAACTAAGTAATTTTTCAATAAAAACAAGTTCAATAATAATTCTTTTTTTTTTTACTGGCCCAAAATATTCTTTGTTTTATACTGATTTAAAAAATATATACTTTTATAATGTTATGTCACTTTATTGCATGGTAACAAATCAAATGAAAATTAGTTTCCATGGTTTTACGCTGCTGTGAGGGCCAACTTTCACTAGTTTGCTTGTCCGAATGACAAACATCTCATATAGTAATAATAGTTTTAATGCTTAAAACTTTTAGGTTGGTAACACTGATTTCCTTGTCTTCTGTTAATGGACTGTCAGCTGATTCTTGTTACCCTTACTTTATAAAGGTTAGTTTTGTTTACAAACATTTTGAAGTGTAAACAATACCTAAGTTTTCAAGTTTTAAGTTTTGTGCTATGTTTTATCCTTAGTTATGATTATATCCTAAGTTAGTTTAGTTTAGTGTGTGTCAAATGTGCCTAGGATCAAGAAATTTAATATTAAACATACATTAGGAACTGTGTCAAAAAAATTATACCGTACTTTCATGCATCTCTGGACACTTTCCCTACTATTCAAGATATGGAAAATCTACCATCAACAATGACTCCTGAAGAATACCACAAGTTTGCAGCCAGCAGGTATTTTACTATGCGACGCTCTGATCGCTTTTGGTCAGGCGTATGGTCAGATATGACAATTGAAACCACGTTGATGCGATCATTCAAAAGCCGAGGAGGCATAACTGGAGGCAGAGGTGTTTCACACAACGTACTCAGCAAATGGTTAGTTGGTATGAGTGCAACTCATGAGATATGCACTTCGCTTGAAGAGTTTTCTGGAGTCACATTCACTTCAAGTGAACAACACAAGGACATTGGACAGGCTTGCAAGAGTAAAGATGCAGAAGACATTGTCAAACTCAATCAGTGGTTTGATTCTCATCCTCTCTTCCCAGAAACCTCTCAAATCATGTCAATTTCGAGTGGAGTTGTCGGAGATGCCACGATAACATGCTATGATGCTGTTCGAGTTGGTAAAAGGGCTATGAATTCAATAATTGACTTGACATTTGCAGACGTAAAGTTATCGCGCAAGGATCGGGCATTGCCAATATCTTCTGTCAGCTCATCGATAAAAGTTCACGATGAAAGGTTATTAGTTGACCCAACATTGCTCTTTCAGCGGATATGTATAAGCAAACGATCAGATGAGGATTTGATGACATATTTTGAGTATGAGTTGGCCCCATTTCCCTTAGCACTGTTCAACGAAAGTGGCATGAGAAAGACAAACAAATCAGTGCTGTACAACTTGTTTGAGCCAACCAAGAAAGATATTCTTCTGCCTCAAATGAACATTGTAGTCAATGGAGGATTTCTACTCCACAGAGTTATTTGGCCAAAAGATGCATCGGTTGTGACTATTTGTAATAGTTATATCACCTACGTCGACCACCATTATCCTGGGACTACTCGCACTGTGGTGTTTGATGGGTACGCAAACACAGCCAATAGCACTAAATCACAAGAACAAATGCGTCGTTACAGACTAAAAAGGTCAGCCGACATCAATTTGACATGGGACACACAAATGCCTGTTAAACAGAAAGACTTTTTATCAAATCCTACCAACAAAACTAACTTCATCTCCTTACTGGAGATAAAGCTGCAGGAGAAAGGGATACATACTCTTCAGGCTACCGATGACGCTGACATCCTAATCGTGAAGACTGCTGTTGAACAATCCACTCACAACTCTGTGGCTGTCGTTGGTGAGGATGTAGACCTTGCTGTCCTGTTGATTGCTTCCACTCCTGCGACTCGAGATATCTTTATGCTGAAACCCGGACAAGGGAAAACCAAAACAATAGTACTGTCCACGCAAGAGATGCAGCACCGTAGATTTGAACACATCCTGTTCCTTCATTCATTTACCGGATGCGACACAACTTCTGCTACTTTCAGGAGAAGCAAGGTGGGCTTCTTTAAATTGTACTTGGAGTCAGAAATCATCCAGCAAGCAGCAATGACATTTTCTAACCCCTCCTCTACTTACAACCAGGTTGAAAAGGCTGGGGAGATGTGCTTTCTGAAGTGGTATAAGGCGCCAAAAAAACAAACCTCCCTTAACCAGTACCGCTTCCAATCGTTTACGAGGTCAGTGGCAAATATGAAGCCTGAAATAAGCTCCCTACCTCCAACAGAGAATGCAGCTAAACAGCACTCTCGGCGAACCTACCACCAAGTGCACCAGTGGCTCGGTAATGAGCTGCCCCCTCAAGATTGGGGGTGGAAACGTGTAGGAGACACCCTGGTGGCAATTACAATGGAAAATCTACCAGCACCAGAGGTTCTTCTGAAAACTATAATTTGCCGCTGCACCAAGGATTGTGTAATTGGAAAATGTGGCTGCCGAAAAGCGATGCTCACCTGTTCTACAGCGTGCCTCCACTGTCAAGGGAAGTGCCTGAACAGTGTGCCTGTTGACGATGAGGACGATGAAGACGATGTAGAGCCCATTCAGCAAGAGCCACCCGCTACTGAGGAAGAAAATGCCATGGAAGAACAATCATTGCCTGGGCCCTCAAGTTCAAAGAGGATGAAAATTTGATTACTTTTAAAGTTGAGAGTAAAACATTAGGAGAACAATGGGGTTTACAATTATTATTGTATTGGTGTAACGAAACTATCTGTAGAATAAAGTGTGAAATTTGTCATCATCATTATTTTTTCTACTTTATTTAATAACTTGCTTATAAGTGGCCATATATGTTATTAGATGAACGAACAAAGGTTGTGGGTTAAGAATATGATATACAAACTAATTTTCTGAAAATTGCAAAATGCTATACAAGTTTTAAAATAGCTGTAACTTTAGGCGGGTTGGACATTAATCAGCATATGTATATATATTCTAAAAGGGAGTTTAAAAATTTACAACTTCGTTCCTATTCAAACTTTTCGTTTATGAATAGGTTTAGACAATATGATGCAATGTTTATGAATATTTTGACGTAAATTGATTTTTTTTGTAAATTTCAACTTTTTCATTCAAACTTTTCGTTTATGAATAGGTTTAGACAATATGATGAAATGTTTATGAATATTTTGACGTAAATTGATTTTTTTTTGTAAATTTCAACTTTTTCCGAGGGTATAGCTCGAAAACGGTTAGGAATTAGAAAAAAACATGTGATATAAAAGTTTTAGATAATTTTAAGAACTCCATTTTATTATCTAAAAATATTTCTCTCCGATGCACCCTTTTCGAGATATAAGCGAAAAACCCAAAATTCGTACATTTACCCCTCCTCCTCCCCCCCGCTCATCACCTAGGAGTCAGGACTTTTGGTATGTTAACAACCTAAGCCCCCTAAACAAGTTTCTGAAGGAATCGTTTAGTTACCTGCTCACGCACTCTACATCTCATTCCTTGACTGAACTATTTACTCCCTTAGCCAGTCATGTTACAGTTGTCAAAGGTTTTAGTTCACCAGAAGAAGTTAGGGCTAAGAGGCCCTCTCTAAAACTTAACTTCTACCAAAAGTGAAGTCTGAACCACTGATCAGGCAGGCAGGTGCTGCTTGACGCAGTTATTTGGAATAACGTAAGAACCTTCTGCAGGGTGATTCAGTAAAAGGTCACTGGCTTTGTTTAAAAGACAAAGTAAAAAATATCAGTGAATTCAAAAACCCATCTTGAATACAATTAATAATAAATACTGTATTGATAAAAATTTCATATTACTGTAACTAGAGTGAAACTGAGCATGGGAGGTGATTACCTAAATTTACAGGCCTGCCACTTTAAGAGTAAACTAAAATATTTAAATTTTGTTGCTATGTAAAAACTACTTAAATCTTGACTTATTAAACAATTTCAATGTTCTGATGCTTAAACTTATTGCTATTATTGATTGGTATACCAAATGTTAATTTGTGAAATTTTGAATTTGAGGGCATTCTACTACGCAGGTTGTTTTTATATTACCTCGCTAATGATGAGATTACATTAGACCGGTTAGATGACTGATTAGACTGGTTTAACAGTAGGGACAGCTTAAATGACACTATTATAATGACAACTATCAAACTACGTATGCCTTGCGTCAAGATCTCTCAGGTCCATTCTAGCTATGGACTAATGATTTAGAATTTATTTATATATATTAAATAATGTTTATATATTTTAAATAATAAATCTTACTTAGTATTTCAATATCAAAAGATTAATTGATACTTACTGAAAGAGCTTTTGAGTCGCCAAAGCGTTGAGAAAACAAAAAGTTAAGCAGAGCAATCCCAGCAATGCCTGTATAAACTGAAAAATCATTGGTTCTGTCACCTTCCTTATTCACAGTCTCAGTGAACTGAGTTACAGCATTTTGTATTTTGTTTATTAAAGCTTCATCAAGCTAGAAAAAGAAAATAAAATAATAAGGACTGTTTTTCAGATAATTTTATTGAAACTGATGCTTTCAGAATCAGAATTCAGTACAAGTAAACGTTACACAACACAAATTAATTACAACATATGCACAAATATATTACAATACAAGTACAAAATGCACAAATATTATGGTGATTCTTTTGTGAATTCCTCTGGTCTGAGAAAGATGAGCGTGATTCACCGAAATCGATCACCATAATATTTGTGTATTTTGTACTTGTATTGTAATATATTTGTGCATTTTGTGCCTATATTGTAATAAATTTTTGTTGTGTGACGTTTACTTGTACAGTATATGTACCAACACGTATTATGCTAATTAAAAAACTATTTAAATCAAAGATTGTTAGAGAGTGCTTCAGAACTCTCTAACAATCTTTTGACATATTGATTCTTGGCTAAGAGCGAATCTAAATATCACATTTAAATCATCCGAATGTCCTCATTTACTCACAGAGCCGCCATTTTGTTTTTTCAAAAATGATTTTTTTTCTCAAAACCGTATAACGTTAAACTTTTAAATTTTGTATACAGCTTAATATCAGTAAGGATATAGTGATCAGAAATTCTGCTGACTACCAGCACAGAATATGGACAGATACAGAAGCCCCACGCAATACTAAATTTTGAAACGCGAAATCGTGTTTTTACGCTAGTAGTAAAAACCAGCCAAGTGCGGTTGCCTAACTGTAGCTGGCCGGCCGGCCCAGCCGGCCAGGGAGAAATCCCTCACTATGTATCATCTCTGTTCTGGTCTCTACTATAGTCAACTGCAACTGTCCCGCATGTATGGCATGAGCAGTCCAAAAATGATGCATATATGGACTTTAATATTACTGTACATCTTTTACTATTAAAACGTATACGGGTAATATTCGTATTAACATATTTTTATTGACAATTTTTATTTGTTTAAATCAGTGCCTGCCCTAAACCACCCAATCTAAGTAATTACTAGAAAATAAAAATTTTAAAAATTCAGGTATTTTTTCTATACTACGTTTTTGTTTCTCTTGTTTACTATAATAGGACTTCATCGAAAAGTTTTGCATAACTTGGTTAGGCCTAGATTTTGTACACACTTGAGTAAAACCAAATAAATAAAACATACGGGAAAAGATTTAGCCCGTGTAAAGGAAATAAATAAAGTAAATATAGTAGGCTTACTATCGTGAATGTATTTAAGAAAATAATAATAAATAATTGCAAATTTGTAAAGAATCGCCAAAATAAATTGTAATGTAATTAATTATTATACTTTATTATTTGATTGGCGTTGACAAACTAAAATTCCTTACACGTAGCATAATCAATAATTTAAAACTACGTTATTTTAAAAGTTTCGTCAGGTATTCATCAGTGGGGCGTTATTTTCTTCAAAACCCTGAGTAGATGAAAATTAGATAGGAAATATAAAACATAAATAAATAATCCTAATACAAAGAACAAATGTTTTCCAATTTTATCGTGGCTAGGAGGATAATTTCTATAAATATTATTAAAGCCAAATAACACTGACTATCACAAATTCTCAAAAACCATAAGAATTTGGACCATGAATCTTGGTATAACCATTCTTTATGAACTATAGATATATACTAAGAGAGGATTTCTCAACAGTTTTTCTCAAAGAGCTAAAATAAGGCAGATAATAAATATCCCAACACCTGTAAATTATTGTCGCCCTACCAATGAGAAAGCTTATGATGGTGCAACTTGACATTAGAAGTTATTTTTTAACAGTGTATTGTAACAATATCAGGCATGTAGTATGAAGAAAAATTACAAAATTACATGAGTGTTGGGAAATGAGTGTAGCAAGTAACAAGGTTGTGCACACATAGCGTGTAGTGGTATCCTCTAGTATAAGAAAAATTTAAATTTGGAATTATTACTATTATTTTATTAAAATGGCTAAAAAAATGTTTAAAGGAACATAAATCTCGTATACCATTTCCTTTAAATTAGATGGAAAATAATATTGTGGCCATGCCATCTGACAGTTCAAAGAACGCACGCCGATCACATGTTCATCTACTTCCTGCAAACTTTTCGTCTATAAGTGCTCAATTTCTGAATAGAATTGTTTTGGTTTCGGTTGTTTTATCATTGTGTTGTCTTGTTATAACCTAGTGTTGTAATGGAGAGAAAGACTACGACAGTTTGTAGTTAGAGGAAGTGTAAAAATTCATACAAAAAGAAGCACTGCGGATGTTAAGGTTTCCAAAACACCTATCACATGAGTAGGTGGAGAACTGTGGTAAGTGAACAAAATTTTTTAAATAATACACATAATTTGGGCTTTGATTATGACCCTCGAGCCATTTATGCCCTGTGTTATAACATAAATTAATCGAACGTCTTCTGCGTCTTGTCACCACATTGTCAATTATCTTCTTCTGCCTAAAACCGTAACAATGCCAAGAATAAACTGAAAAATACTAAATTTAAATGTTAAAGTGAGTAGCCAAGCCTGTCTTCAACCTTATGGTAGTGCTATCAGCGTTCACGGAGTAAATCTGACAAACGCTGGCTAGAGCCGCACACCATTCACACACCTTACTTCAGTGATCCAGGCGTTTCCTTCAGCAAAAGTATACCCACATTCGTGTTTGGTGACTAATCGTTAAGATGAATAAGTGAAACCAGTTTGATATAAACTCTACGTTAGACCAAACTATTTACATTGTTGTAATCCGGGTGGAACCGTGGCTGATTGCTATGTTGACTATGTAAATGTTGTCGACGTTTCGAGTGCATGCAGTTTCATCTTCAGGGTGACACACTCAGTTAATAGATCCACAGAGTATATGTAATGGACCTAGTGATGTACCAAATAGCCTACTCTGTGGATCTAGTAACAGAGTGTGTCGCCCTAAAGATGAGAGCTGCAATGCACTCGAAACGTCGGCAACATGTACATAGCGTGCATACAAGGTAAAAAAATTTGAAATCGCTTTCACAACTGTTATATAATTTCACTTGTAAAAGTGAAATCTTGCACATCATCATGGTTACGAAAACTTACTTTTTGATGCCATTAGTGACCTTTCATCTTTTCAGAGGGACGACCCATGAGGAGTTGAACGAAAATCTTTAATGTAAGCCTAGGTTGAGTTTGGTATCCAATGAAAGGTCTAGAGAAATTAATTGCCACAAGCTGGACTTCAAAAGGATTATCCTTTACAGAGTAGCGGTTACTTGAATGGCATGACAAACAAATTTAATCTTTTGTCTTGTGAATCAACTCATTTATATGGATGGTTCTTTTTTCCATAGATAATTTAATTTTTTTTAAATAATTTTGCTCCATAAAACCATGAAATTGCGAAGAAATAAAATTGATCAAATTAGTTACTTTGAAATTAAAATTACTGCTACTCTGGAAAGTATAAATCTTCTGGTTTGCGGCAATTAATTTGAAATTATTGAGGAAATATGCCTCAGAATACGGGTATTTAGTTAATTTTCTTAGTTCTTGACAGCATTTACAATATTATTTCTTATTGAATAATCATTTATTTATAAAGGGCTTATAAGTGATCAAGTGTTTACTAAATATAACACTTGAGTTCTTTAAAAATATATTGTATAAAATTGGGCATAGATTGCATTTAATTAAACAACTTGTTAAGTTGACAAAGACAGTCGTTTCATTAGCCTCTGTGAATTGTGTTGATTGTTACAAGCGCAGTAATTTTTTAATTGAAACTTTTTTCCGCATCTTATCCCTAAACAATGTTTATAGATATCAAATGAATTCAAACTGCTTTTGGTAAACTTTTGCTTGAAAGTTTTGAAAACTGTATAAGAGTATACAAATGATGGTGGTAGAGCAGCTGGAAAAAACAACTGAAAAGTGAGAACATATGAGAATTAAAGATGTGATAAAAAGAGATAGAGCTTATAAATTACTTTTTTATGATATATCATTGAATTTTTTTGATAACTTTATTGTTATTGTAAAAATCAATACTTATAAATTTTCTTTTTATCATTACGAGCAAATTACACTTCACACAAATCAATGCTTGACAAATTATTAGTACAAAAATAAATAGTAGGGTACAATTATTAGGTGGGTAGGTGGCGGTAAATTACTTGAACCATTTTCAGACGAGAGGGACTTGCAGAGGATTTATTATAAATTTACATTTAATGTTATTACATAACATTTGTTTTACACTCATATTTTTTCATAATTTTAGGTTTTTTTTTTTTTGCTTTTGTAAATAATCAAAACTTACAGATTTTCATTTTATCTGTTCTTAAGATTTGGATATAAATCAGTTTTTTAAATGTGTCACCAATATTTACTTTTTTGTCTCTTGATCTGTCCACTTTACAGTACCTACAAGCAGTAATGAGTGCCCCACTAAATTTGTCAAATTGAATGATTTAAAAATGTTAAAAGGGTTGTGGAAAACAGAGGGTTGAAAAAGGTAAATAAGGCGGTTATGAAAGACTGAGATATGTTGTGGTGATAAGATGTATTTTTTTAAACAGTTTATGTGTTTACAATGTATTTGCAGTATTTATTTTGTATTGTATAACACTTTTAGGCAGTATTTATTTCAAAATTTATAGTAATTTTTTTTAGTTTTTGGGTTTAATCAAATGTTTAATGATGTCAATAATTCATAATTTTATTGATAATTAATAGTATGACTTCTAATTTTTAATTCAAGGATCATTAAAAGCCTGTGCCATCAATACAGTTTACTTGTATCTGCTCACTGCTCAGGTATTTATAGTATCTATAAATATCAATGATCTCCAGTCGGTATAAAATAAGTAAAAAATCAATTTGGCAAATTGAAAGGTTTGAAAATTTATTAGGATTTGACAAACAGATGGGTGGTAAAAATGAATAAAAATAATGAGCTTATGGGAGGGATGTATTGAGAAATTGTGGTGAATAAATTCTGTATTACATAATTCTGTACGTAGGTCTAAATTATGTGTTTACTGTATATTTAGGTCCTCTTTATAATTGTTATTTAACTTCTATGAATAAATACAGCCTAAATCTTTTATTATCGTAATTTCGTCAAATTTGTTTTTTTTTTTTTAATCAAGTTTATACTTATGCAAACAGATAATTATTTTATTTGTGATATTCATAATACAACCACTAATAATATGTTAAAGACTTCAATTAATACAAAATTGTTTGTTAATATGTATTATCAACAACTAAGTATCAATTATATTTTATAGTTCCTCATGGTGTTCAAACCACTGACAATGTCCAAGCCACGTGCAGAATAAAAATCTTGGCTTTTTTATCATCCATAGTTATTTTATCTTCCTTGAACAATTAATTGATTCATAATTTAATTTTAAAAATTACTATAAATAATGATACATAAACTTGTTAATTAAGAATAAAATTAAATAATCCACTTTATTTAAAAATACTGTACTTTGAATCTTAGACAAATTCTCAAAGTACAGTATTTGTACACATGTTGACCCTAGAAACCCACTTGTTTAAATTTTAGACAAATTCTCAAACAAGAGGGTTTCTAGGGTCAACATGTGCGAAGCAATACAACTCAGTGAATGGGCCCTGCCCTCTGTGTCCTGTCCTACTGTCACTTGGAGTTCTGTCCATTCTGTCTTACTCCCTCCACTGCGGGAGAACAGGACTCCCGCACTATGATCTGGCAACACTGTGCCAGTTAGCGAACGTCTCAACGCCTTCATTTTGAGAAATACCATGAACTGCCCGTTTCATTATTTCCTATACTGTGGGGCTTCTGTATCTGTCTATATTCTGTGACTCTAGTCATACATGTAATTCGCGATTGTATTATTACTTATTGGCAACTAACTACGTTTCATTTTACTTATTTTTACCTTCCTCACTATAGAAACAATCATGTCAGTCATGAAACAACAATTATCCTCAGCTGACGATCACATCTGACGAAAACCAACACAGCTGTTAATGCAAAACAAAGGCAATCAAATAATACAAGTTTATGCACTCTAATAAAACATTCTAACATAACAAATCAATGTTTTTAAAATACAAAATGTTATTCCAAACATTTATACATCATTAATTATATATAGTTCTAGTTATAAATATTGATTTTCTAAACGCCCGGTAAACCGGACGTTGGGATGTTAGGAAAATTTTTCGGATGTCCGGTAAACAGGATGCTGGGCTTTTTGGTACATATTACAAACCCGGAAAACCGAACACTGGGATGGAAAGGGTTAATCGGGTTGTTAAGAGGTTTTACTGCATATGTATCATAAAAAGTGATATAAAAATAAAAATACATTACAATCAGTTGAGAAAACGTAAACTTTGAGTAAAAAATTACACCATTTTCTGGTGGTTTTAATGATATATGGCTACAGATAATTAGACTATAATTAAATTCTGTATGTACAAATAAGTTGACCTAGGACTTCCTTATCTTTAAAGACTCACCTTTTTATGCTTAAGGTCCAGTATACCATGTCCGTTTGCAGAATCAAAGTCAGGATAAGGATTTGTAAATTCATCTCTATTATTCTTCTCCGACATTATAGTGGATTTAGGTGTATTACTATTAATACTATAATTGAAATGTGTAAAACAGGGTTTCAATAGGCCTATGAACGAATATTTTTTTTTTAAACCTAACCTCTTTAATGCAGAAAGCATAAACTATAGGTAATATTAATATTAGCTTAATGCTTGTAAAATAACAATCAAAACCACTTTAAAATTTCCACTATTAATGTTTTATGTAAACAAAGAGTACGCTTCGGACAATTTTTTAAACAGTTATAGTGTGAGTATCTGTCTAATCTATTATTTTGATTTCCATTCAACACTTTCAACACAACAATCATTCAGCTGACAATTGACAGTGAACAGAACAAAGTTATCTTACAAGTTGCAATATATATCCAATGAGGTGCGTTCTTTTGTTAAATCAATCTTCTCCGTAAATCCACCGGTGTGCAAAATATCGGCATCTACTTGCAAAAAACATTGGTTTCAAAAGTACTGACTGAGTGATAATGATATGATATAACTAGATATGCACTCAATTTTTTTTGTTTTCTGTGGTGGAGAATGAAGTTGCTTGATTATGCTCTGAAGCCAAAGCACTCTTTTGGGCCTGATGGCATTTCACCCTTCCTTCTGAAGAAAGTGTACGATTTGGTCTTGAGTCCACTGACATACATAATCAACCTTTCACTTCAACATGGAGTATTTCCTGATGCAATTAACCTCTCCTTAATCAGGTCCATACATAAGAAAGGTAATAAGGAGGAGTGTGGTAATTATAGGTCAGTCTCTTTAACTTCAACGTTCTCATAAGATTTTGAGAGGCTTTTCTTGAACAGATTGATTTATCAGCTAGAACAACATTATGTCACTCTCTCAATTTGGTTTTACAAGATCCACAAGAGGCATGCATTTTACAAATCCACAAGAGATGCCATCCATTGCCTAACATAATCAATTGTTGAGGCTCTTGATATGGGTGGATCAGCTGTCGGAGTGTTATTGACCTTACAAGAGCCTTTGATATGATTGATCATGGCATCCTCTTGCATAAGGTGAGTAGACTCGGTGTTAGAGGCACTTCTCTGTCTTGGGTCGCTTCGTAGCTGACAAATACAGTGCAGATAGTGCAGGTCCCGTTTGTTGAGGTTATTGGATAAGAGCGGATGGTTCATTAAAAGGCCTCACTTCTTGAGAGAGGTGTCCCACAGGGCTCGGTGCTGGGTCCGATCCTTTTCCTTCATTTTGTCAATGACATATCTCAAAGCATATTCAGCGCCCATATTTGTCAATTCGCTGATGATACCTCACTTGCAGTGACAACGTTAAATAGGTCAGATCTATAGGTGAACGTATACGAAGAACCAAGTGCTCTTCTCCATTGGTTACATAAATACCATGTAAAATAATAGGTTACATCTGAATAATACCAAGACACATATTTTGGGTTTTCAAATAAGTAAAAGGAAAAAATCACAATCTCTTTCTTTTTTTATTGACTGTGAGCAAGTTGTGCCAAGCGAGATAGTTAAGTTTCTAGGGGTTAATATAGATGATAAGCTGAAATTTTAGTACCACGTTGACTCAGTATGTAGGCGTATTAGTTCTGGCATTTTTCTTCTACGGAGGCTCTCAACTTTTGTTGATGTTAACACTCTCCTCACAGCCTACTATGGCCTTATTTATCCAATTCTGTAATACGCCGTTGTCATCTGGGGTCATGAAACAAACAAAACACAATTCTTATTTAAACTTTTAAAAACATCAATCAGAGCAGTTTTTAAAAAGCCTTTTAGATACTCTTGCAAATCAATTTTCAAAACACATAGTATTTTAACTTTCCCATCAATTTATATTTTCCATTGTTTCATGTTTGTTAGGGAAATCCCAAATTATTTACGCCCATAATTTTTTCCGACCAGTATGACCTCAGCGACCGGAAAAATATTGCTGTCCCTCGCCACAAAACAAATTTCTTTGAAAGCCATTTGAAAAGTAATGGAATCACGCTCTGTAACTCGCTGCATGATACTATCAAAGCGGAGGCCGACATATGGAAGTTTAGCAGAATGGTAAAACATTTGTTGATTACTCGATGCTATTACAGCGTGAGTGAGTATATTAATTCTTAATAGTATATTGATTATTATAAATAGACTAATAATTATTGCCACCTATGAATCTGTAACATTTGATAGGTACGAATATTCTTTATAGTTTGTAGTTGACTGTGACGTTGTTATGCAATTGTTTTGAAATTGTTAAAAGAAAGGAATTTTGAGTTGAGTTGACAAAGGCCAGATACACACAGAATGGTTATCGTTAGATGTTTATGTGAAGTTGCCAAGCCCCTACTCCTCACAAAAGTTTAGTTGCATGAATACAGAGTGGCAAAAAATGCCAACACTGTCCATTACCACTACTGGTATAATGGACCTACAACTATTTCGGTCTTTTAATAATATTTTTGGTTTCAGGCGATTACCAATTTATATAGACTATTACTGTTATTTTTTAATGAAATACACGAAATAAATTTGAGCAGTTATAACTGTCAAAATGGCGGCCGTTAAACATTAAATAAACGATAACTACAAAAGCAGATTTTAAAAAAGTTATTACAAATTTAATGCTTAATTAAAAATCTAAAGACATCTCGTTTTTGAAAATCGGATGAAAATGAGCAAGATAACATTCGTTAAGTGTGTGTAATTATTCACTGCCAGCGTGTGACACCACCTGAGGCGGCTGACTCGTTGATAGAGATTAGCACAACAATTAATTGTAAGAATTTTTAATCCGTAGAGTATTTTTAAAGATATATTGGAAATTCATACCTAAGTGCATAATATTTCATTCACATATTTATAATAGTCAGCCACCTTAGGTGGTGTCACACGCTGGCAGTTACTACAATCGACAAATTTTATAAGCCAGGTTGACACGATATGAATGTACTAGGTACGATCGAACTCGGATGTTGCGCGCGTATCACTCGGACGCCACTCGTAAAGTGTAAACACACGGTAACTAAAGAGTAAACACATGTCTTGAGTAACTTGGTCCGAGTACTATCAGTAATAGTGAAGTCGAGCAGCACTCTACTTATTCGTATACGAGTGATCCGATTTTTTTTTTCATTTCCACAATTTTATTAGTTTCGTTTAGGTTATGTTGTTCGAAAACGGTAGTCTAATGCAACAGCAGCTATACCTCTTCTCAGTATCGTTTCAGCCATCGTTTTAAGAATACTAGATTTCACTATATTTTATTCAAGCAGTCTGGCGTCAGTCCGAGCACAATTCGTCATGTCAACTCTGCCATCCGATCGCATGTCCGAATGCACTTGAACCGAGTACCAAAATTATACTCGGTACGGTTACGCTAGGACCGAGTATAGTTCTGTAACTCGGTCCGAATCACACTCGGACCGAGTGGAATTGACACGAATATCTCTACTTGGACTCGGAGTGATTTTCAATGTCTAACTAGTATTTTACAATATGGCTGATATATTGCGAAAATGTGTAGTTACTGTTTCAGAGCTTCTTATATTATTTATTTTCTTAAGCACGTCATCAGCTGTAAAACAGGATATGCCTAGATTTTTTACAATATGACCAATGACACCGTCCCTAGCATTCTCATTCTTATAATTATTTACTCTAACATTCCACAGACACTTCTCCGCTTCATACAACTCCACAAAACGTATGTTTCTTTTTCAGACAATTTTTTAAAACCTACTTTCTTTTTCTGATTTACAATAGCCGCCATTTTAAACTATGAATCTGGTCACTCCTGTCCGAGAAAGCAGAGCACTGTCCTTGTCTTAAAGTTTTTAATAACGTTACACTATTAAAATCTTTTTAAAAAACTACTGTTTTAGAGCTTTTGTTGACTGCATATTTAAAACTTTAAATGTATTTTGAACTTTTAGAGTTAAAAAAAATGAAAATTATAAAATTTCAAGTTTATTTTGTGTATTTTATTAAGAAATAACAATTAAAATTATTTTAGGAAAAATGAAGTTCTTGCCGAACCAGTTTTTAGAATGGTGGTTTAAAGTGAAAATTATAAGAATGTGGCTAACTGCTTTACAAAGGGTATGTTGACAAGAATATTTGCCTTGATTTTGTCCCAGGAACATCATCCTAAATTATTTAAGTTCTTTTTCCTGGACAACCTGTATAAACAAAGAACTTATATGCAACCCATTCTTATTTTGGCAATACTTTAATAAATAAAATTGCTGTAGAAACTTAGTATAATACTCTTTTCTGTGATGTATTAAAACATTTATTGGACTATATATTTAATCGTAATTAAATTTTCATCGAAAATTTAATATAACAATGTTTACCATCCGCATTAACTTATCTACTAAATATTTGTTATTTGCAACATATTTTCAAACACAACAGCATAGTCCCATTTAATAGAGTTTGTTATTGAAAGCAAGTTTAATTTATTTATTGAAAAGATGCTACGGTAAGAACAAAAATGAAACTGTGTACACGGTATAGTTCTTGTTACTTATAATTAAGAAAATAAATAAGATATCACTGCTATCTGAAATAAAAATAACACTTTTATTTTTTAATCGCAAGTATGAATTTTATAATATAAGACATGCATGAAACTTGTCTCCCCAACTCCCAAGGTTTGCACCTGGATCCAGTACAGAAGCTTAACACCTTCATTAATAATATTACTTGTGATTGTAAACGTATGGTCAATAACTTGCTGTTTGCCAATGACCTAAAGAATTTATTCTCTCTACGTCTGACCAACAAGGTTTTCAACGGTCCCTCACCAACACTGAAGCGTTGTGTGGTGCCAATGCTATGGAGCTGAATGTCTCCAAGTGTGATGTTGCATCTTTTTCTCGAAGTCAGTTTCCATCTTTGACTACCACATTGGCGAATTAGTGCTGAGAAGAAAATACAGTATTAGGGATCTTGGAGTTGTGTTCACTTCTACACTGAGAACCCTTTGGTACACATTGGTGGTGTTGTATCAAGAGCCTACTCCCTCTTGGGATTTATCATGAGGTCGACAAAGAATTTCAAGTCATCCTAGTTGCTCATGGTCCTCTACAAGACACTCGTTCGCCCTGTCCTGGAGTACGGTTCTGTGATCATCCCCGCATCTTCTTGTCCATATTGACTGCTTGAACCGAGTGCAGCTCCGTTTATTGAGTGTGATGAGTGTGCGACTGGGTATGGCTACCTGGGGCTCTGATCGAGGAGCTGGAGCTGAGGTTCAACTTGCATCCTCTTCACAATAGACGTCAATCGCATGACATTTTTTCTGAACAAGTTGGTTAATGGCAAGTTGGACTGTCAAGACCTCCTTTGCCAGATAAACTTCTGCATTGAAAGAGGAACTAGATCGAAGGCGGTGTTTGAAAGAGTATACCGCCCAACTAGTTATATCGGCAACTGCGACTTGGCGAGGATGCAGTGAACTGGGGGAGAGGTTTGTGCTGAGCTGAACTTCTTCCAGGGATCTTGGTCGTCCTTTGGGTGAAGGTGCACAAGGTTATTGTAATGTTGCTATCAGTGCCAAAGCTAATGGTTTGTCATAATGTATTTCTTTTCTTGCTACCATGTTGCATTTTCAAATGTTATACTTTGTGGTTATTTTTATCATAATTGTTTAGCTTATTCGTTATATATTTTACTCTTGTTATTTAATGTATATACTCTATTTATGTTGATAATTTTATTTGTATTGTTTAATTTTATGGTCTATTGATATGTTGTTTAGTTATCCTGCTTTTCTTACTTTGTCTGTAGCTGGTTTTTATTATTCATAGCATATACAACCTTGATAACATATTCATGTAATATTGTTGATATCTTGGAATGTTGTAATTTGCATGCATATATATGTGTATATCATAATGGCGTTGTACCGTTGGAAGTGATACATAAATAAATGCTGCAAAAAGCAATAACTTAATTCAATGATTTCATTGGCTGAACTACAGTACGGTAGTCTACGAGTGGTGCAAATTCATATTCCTGCAAGTACTCATTTGATTCCACACGCCAGTACTTAGCGGTGATGGCAAATCTAAAGTTAGGAGGATAGATTTGGACCATTTTTTCTTTAATTATTTTTATTTTAGATATACTCGTACATATCACTAATGATGTTGCATTAATCTTATTTCATTCAGACGTGCTGCAATAAATACTTCTAATAAGGACATCAAATGTAGCCCAAAAAAGTACATATTTGAGGGGATGTCGTCGTTGGTTGATTTCTGAAATGGAGATTTCCAGTAAACACTATACTGTATATATCGTACGGCTTTCACAGGCCAGCCACCAAACTAATTCAAGATTAAAATAATTACACGGATGAAAACTATCTAAATAAAACAATAACTAAAGTACAAAGTATATCTGTGTCTTAATGTTTAAATATCTGGAAAGCTCTTTTAGACTGTTGAAGGATGGTCTGCCACAGGGGTCTATTCTTGCTCCAATTTTGTTTAACGTGTCACATCCCAATTACAAAGTCTAGAAAGTTTATATATGCAAATAATATTGCTTTAGCTTACCAACACAAGGACTTCACAGCTACTGAAGAAACACTCACAAGTGACCTTGCAGCCCTCGAAGGATATTTAAGAACCTGGAAGCTAAATCCTAACCCATCAAACACCGAAGTATCCTAAATATTCCACCTAAGTAACAGACCAGCTAGTCGAAAACTGAACATTTTTCTAAATTGTGTAAAACTCCATCATAATGATCATCCTCAGTACCAGAAAAAATGTATTACATCGTAATGCTGGAACAACTTGGGGAGACAACGAACACGTCCTGCGTACAACTGCCTTACCTCTTGTATATTCCGCTCCTGAATACTGAATACAATGTTCCCGTATGGCTAAATATCGCACATTCAAAAGTAATTGGTGCCCAACTTAATAGAGTTCCTTGACAATAGACTCCACTTCCTTGACCCCCGGTTCCGTGCAAAATAGCTCCTCCAGAGGTAAGACGTCAGGAGGCAGTACTTAAAGAATGCGATACGATCTTGAATGCCCCGCACCTCCCAATTACACAGGATCTCCCTCGTCAGAACGGTCGCTTAAAATCTCGAAACCCACCTCTACGTATTACTTCCCAGTTGAGCAGGTCAGATTTTTCGCCTAATACCAGCTGAGCAATAGCGTGGAACAGTTTTGATGGGATGAAATAAGTTCCTTATTAACGATATTGGTTGGTAGCGTAGTTGGTTCAATCCCAGCTTCATGTGCTAAAGGTAAAGGTTCTCAGTTCGATCCCAATCAGAGTCAATACATTTTGAGAAGCATCAGCTGATAATCACCGTCTGTTCATTTGTCATTGGGCTATTAATTAATGACACTTTCTAAGGAATAGTCGGCCTTAGCTTGTAACAATGACTACATTCGCTCATCTACACTATCATACTCATTCGAAATCCATTTTCGCCCATATCTTGACGATTGGTGTCTTATGCATGAATAAAAATAAACAAATAAAATAAATATCCATCAATACCTGTAGGTGGAATGAACCTCCCTTGTAGGGAGTTGACACTTTTGTTACTAACTGGCCTACGGACCCTTGTAGGATGCGAACTAGCGTGGGAAGATGTAACTACTGGAAGTATGAATGGGAATTGACACTAGATAAATCATGTGATTGCGGGGAGTCTATCCAAACAATGGATCACATAATTACAGAGTGTCTCCTGCCATTCTTTTACGAAGGGATTGGCCAACATAAACATAATAAGGGAGGCAGGTCGTAAATGACTAGATGGATTGGATTTAGCTTAGTGACAGGAGATCACTTTTATTTTATATTATATATTGCATGACTTTTGGATCTTAATCCAAATATACATCACAGCTTTAAAAAAATAAATAAACGGTTGCTGACAAAAAAACCATGCGATATATATATTTTATAATGTTTAAATATTGATGTCCCGTTACAGAGCAAAATCCAGGTTTCTTAACCATTCAACACCAGCTTCTCTGATTAAATGAAGAACGGCTAATCCCCACCCCCTGAAAAAATCAATGGGAACTAGTTGACTATGTCATCCATAGTTTGAAATTCGTCTCTACAATCACATGACTGATCATTCGCTATCCCCACTATAAATTCACTCATGCTAATAGTATCATGAGTGAATGTAAAATATTTTAACACAGGTGACTACAAATTCACTAAATATTTAAATCAACAACAAGTTTATTTATAAAAAACACCAAGACAGACAGTAAAATATCTAGGCATTTGTTTTGAAAAAAAAAACTGGAAAATCAGCTTAAGCTTATTTTTACCTTTCAATCCTGTTCCCCCAATTAATAAAATGTCGCCTTTAAGTCAGAATACACAATGCTAATTTACAAAACTGTCCTTTTACCATTAATTCACTGGGCATTCCATCTGGGGATTATATATACAAAAAATGTAATATAGAATACAACCCAAGTTTTAAAACTAAGGTATTAAAATTAAGAGTTAATTTAAAAACCCAAATGGGTTGAGAAATACACAATTACTTAATGCAGTTAGTATTAATTCTGTACGACATTTGTGAGAAGAGGTTCAATATCTGTGATACGTGGGCATTGAGCAACTCTTATGCTGGAAAATACTTTCAACTGGGAGAAACATTGTACAAAAATGGTTAAAACCAAAAGTTATCTCTTATTTTGGTAAATCCAACTAACATAAACCTTACTTATCGTGGTGCTACGTAAAATATTTCCTTAGTTATTATCTCATACAAGAAGTTATAGATTGACTATGTTTAGGCATATAGAAGTCCATCACGTCCAAGGAAGCTTAGAATGTAATACTTTTGGACAATATTCTGCTGTAGGTGTTAAACATCCTCATTACTTCATAAACAATAGGCCTGGAATCATACTTTTAAGTAAGTATTGAAAAATGTTCTCTCGATTTAAATTTTATATGTCAGCCTCCAAATGTTATAAACTTTTACTTCGGAAATTTTAGAATTGGACGTCTTAATGCTGAACTTTCCCTAATAACAAATACATATTCTTATAATAATTATATTTTTGCACATTTTCGTTCTCTGTTCTATCGAGTATAATATAGTAAATATCAAAGTAAATATTTTGTGTCCAAATCTAAATTTTTTATTTCTTTAATATTCTCATTAATCCCTTGTACATTTTACATTTATATTTTTATATTTTTCTTGTTTTTGGTAAGGTTTATGTTTTTCTTACTATCGCAAATTAGTTCAACAAATACTAAACTTTCATTACTACTACCACGTTGGAGTACCAAAAAGTCACACAAGAAAAAAGCATGTTTTTTTTTTTTTTTTTTTTTTTAGTCCTTTTCACAGTATTACTATATAAACACTGTAAATAAAATCTATTTACACTATTGTTAATCTAAATCTGTAATGTGACTTTTTACAACAATAGACATTTTATTATACCTACAACCATATTCCTTTTTCTTTCAACCATATTCCTAGAGCAGGCCTGTGCTACAACTAAAGCTTTATTATTCGGTGGTGCAGGTTATGAATAGGTTGTCAGCTGTTTGTTTATAATGCAAATTTACAAGTGTGAAGGGCATTTGGCATTTTACACTGTCTTGCAGGATTATTGTACATGCAAAAAAAGAACGGAATCTGAACCAGGACGAAACCCGTCAAAGCACTCAAAGCAGAAAAGAATTCAGACAATATTATGTTAGTAAATTATGTGTTGTTAAATTGCAAAATTTGTTATTTTGATCATATATATAATTTTCATTATTATATGTTGTAAATTTAATTATTCGTGTTGCTGTGTTTAATTACAATTTTCATGTTAATCAAACGGCAGTGTATTTTACATCTGTTTAGTTTCAAGTGTGGGTAGTAGATATGTTGTTTGTGACAAGGTGTATTCCCCAATCGGTTATTTACGTGTTAAAGTCAAAGTGGGATAGGTCTAAACAGAATTTAATATCTGTCAAAACTGTTAAGTCTAGTTTTACTAATATTCATACTAGTGCGACTTTCTTACATGGTGAGTATGAATGGCAGGATCCAAAAAGTGAAGAAGAGGTTGTAAATGTAACTTATGTAGATAAAGATGGAAATAAGAAATGTATAAGGGGGAAAGTGGGTGATAATTTGATGTATTTGGCCCACAGACATGAAATTGAAATGGAAGGGGCATGTGAAGCTTCATTAGCTTGTACTACTTGTCACTGTTATGTCCAAGGAGATTTTCTTTTAAAGTTACCCACTCCGGAAGAAAAAGAGGAAGATTTGTTAGACCTTGCACCATTTTTGAAGGAGAACTCAAGACTCGGGTGTCAAATTGTGTTGACAAAGGAACTAGACGGAATTGAAGTTCATTTGCCAAAAGCTACACGAAATTTTTATGTTGATGGTCACAAACCAAAACCTCATTAACTTTATATTATAATAAGACCTATAAAGTGTTACCTTAGTAGGTCTGATACATAAATAACCTGTTAAGAATTGAAATATTATTTTAAAATTTGGTTATTAGGTAAGTTAAGACTTTGGGTTGCATCCTTTCTTAATTAGGCCTAGCTCAGGATGAATGCTAGAATAACTTACCAAGGCCTAGAAGTTTTGTTTTAACAAGAACAATTTTAAATTGTTTAAGGTTAGGCTTATCTTACAAAATCATTATTACGTCAAAACTTATGGTAAACACTATCAAAATATAAACAATTCAATTAATTTGTGTAATTATTCATTTAATTTTGATTAGATAGGCCTACATATGGCTGTGCATCCGAAATGGCTGCCAGAACAATCAGTTATTAAAAAATGACGAACAATTAACTTAGTTGATTTTAAGTTCAGATTTTCATAAATCGAAATAATCAGATATAACTTAGCCTATTTAGTATTATTTTGCTGACATTTAATATAACGAAACAAAACAAACTACTTTCGTACTGAATTACATATATAGGGATGAAATGTAATATAATTGAAAAAAAAGAACCAATCACAAAATACAAATTTCCTTATATTTTCGTTGAACAGATAGATGACTGGTGAAACCGAGGAAATGCACCTGAATTTAACACAAACCAAGAAATTTTTTTTGAGAATCTATAGGATTATGTTAAGTTAGTGAAAAGTGTTTTATTTATTTAGGTTACAGGTAATTATTTACTGATTTTTATAAATGGTTTCTGGCCTGTTATGTAACACTCTAGGGGCCTACATTATATTTAATAGAATTAAATAATAAGGCTTATTATGCAGTTCCTTGTCACCTAACAAAATTTGAAAACTTTGCCTGCCTATCATATTTATTCTGCGAAAATTGTGTTTTTTACAGAAAAATTAGAAAAAACTAAGGTCATGAATTTTATTATTTTTGACATATATCTGTTACCGTACAACTGTATGGAATAACTGATTAAAAATTAAACTTTAGCCTATTTTTAAAAAAGACAGCGAATATTGAATTTTTCTTAAATACAGGTTAAGAATTCACTAAAATAGTTAAATGTCTAAGTGTTGAACAGTTTCATGACTTTAACAAAATATATCTCTTGTACTAGTTTTATCTTGCAATAAAAACAACATCCGAAACTGTAACTTGACAACTGTCATGAAACTATTCTCACAACAATTCACTTACTCTCAACCATAGAATATAAGATTTTTCATGTGACTCACAAGTTGAAAATCAAAGATGAAAGTTGATGAAGTGTCTTTGAGAAAAATAGGAATGGCTGAAAACATAATTAAGGGAAGGAATTTATTGATTACACGAGTAAAGGGTTTGAAGGAATGCAGGGAACACAGAGTGGTTTAGTGTGAAGAAAGGGTTGAAACTTGGAAATGTACTATGTGTCACTCTAATTGTTTGATGTACAGTAATCATGAAAGTGATATGAGAGAAATTGAAGATAGGAAACATATGGTTATGTGAGGATGTTGGTTTTTGTGATTACATTAAACAAATTTGTATATATATACATATATATATATATATATATATATCGTATGGTTTTTTTTTTTTTTTTTTTTTGTCAGCTACCATTTAATAATTTTCTTTTAAAAGCTGAGATATATATTTGGATTAAGATCCAAAAGTCATGCAAAATATAGTATAAAATAAAAGTGATCTCCTGTCACAAAGCTAAATCCAATTCATCTAGCCATTTACAACCTGCCTCACTTATTCTGTTTATGCTGGCCAATCCCTCCGCAAAAGAATGCAGGGGACACTGTAATTATGTGATCCTTTGTTAGGATAGACTCCCCACAATCCCATGAATGATCTAGTGTCAATCCCCATTTGTAATTCAAGTAGTTACATCTTTCCACGCCAGTTCGGAACCGGTTCAGAAGTGTCCACTCCCTACAAGGGAGGTTCATTCCACCTACAGGTATTGATGGAGCATTAATAAGGAACTTATTTTGTCCATCAAAACTGTTCCACACTATGGCATAGCTAGTATTGGGCAAAAAGTTTGAACTGCTCAACTGGGTAGCAGTACGTAGAGGTGGGTTTTGAGATTTTAAGCTACCGTTCTGACAAGGGAGATCCTGAGTAATGGGGAGGTGCGGGGCATTCAAGATCTTATTGAATTCTTAAAGTAGTGCTTCCTGACGTCTTACATCTGCAGGAGTTATATTGCACTCTGCTGTAAGATCAACAAAAGTTGCAGATGTTTTAACTTCTTTTCAAACCCATTCTCAATAAATGATGTCAGAGCTAGGATCTGGTTGCTACAACTTCGGCCAGGGCGAAAAACAGCCTGCTCAACTGGAACATTAGAATCAAGAATGAGTGATATTCTATTGTGTAATAGCCTTTCCAGTAGCTTATAACAAACACTAAGAAGAGATATTGGGCGATAACTTTCCACTCGTTCAGGGTCTTTTCAAGGCTTCAGAATAGCTACTACTTTGGATTGCTTGAATGCTTTTGGCAAATTGCCTGTAGCTAGTATCTTATTTTAGACTGCTTGAAACCATTGTTTAACTATGCCACCAGCATGTAGCAGAAATTCTGGAAAGATACCATCAAGACCAGCCGTTTTCCCTGCTGGTATAGCGGAAATTGCTCTGTCCATCTCTTCCTCCGTGAAATTTCTGGAGACTTCCAGGAGTGTCGTTTGACTCTTTTTTATTTCACTCAGCTTGTAAAGCACGTGTTTATCCGAAGGTTGGCGGGCTGATTTTGATAAGCTGACTATCCGTTTAGCTATATTAGCAGCCTTTTGGCGAAGCACTTCTCTTTGATTTGGAGGTTTACCAGTTGAGAGTTTTTTTTTCAAGTGACCACGCTTTTCTACTGCTGTGGGTAAAGTTTATATCTTCAACAGTTTCCACCCATTTTTCTCTTCTGGTACTGGCTAGAGAGTGCAGCAGCAGATTAGCCGTATTGGAGTTTTCGGTAACATTAAACTCTTTGCAGAGGTCATCTGATTCTTTACTTCATCCTGGTATAAACTCCTTTCTGTATCCTCTTGGTAAGCAAGCTTTAGCAATGGACGGAAACAAGATTTATATTATAAAACGATCGTAGTTTCTTATCGTAGGAGGAATGAACCTGATGCTATCATCAAGCCTGGTGGTAAAGGCCTCCCAGTGTGCTTTATTAAAATTCCATATAGGCCATAGAAAAGATCGAATTATGGGAATTTGGATCCCTAATGAAACCAGTACGGTCCTATGTTGAAAGTGGGGAAAAGCATCAAGAAATTTCCTAATTGGTTTTGGGCTTGATGATCGTTCACATGAGCAGAAGCTTAAGTCGGGAGAGTAACCTCGACGCCAATGAGCCGAATCAAAAGTGGCTAAATCTTTAGCATCAAAGATAAAAAAAATTTGTGTTTTGCTTTTTAATTTATGGGTCACCAATTTTCAATGTGGACTTAGTAGAAATATATTAATTTTAAATAAGTAAATTTATATACTAATCATACATGTTTACATTTTATGTACATATTAGTATTATTAAAATTTAATTTAGATAACATAAAAAATGATAATGTTCAACAATATATAGATTGATAACAAGTATTTATATGTAATAGTGTAGATTAGCTACTATCTACACTATTATCCCACAACAAAAAATCAGATGTACAAATTCCTGATAAAAGTAGCTTGCCCATTAGAGAAGAAGACTACTGTCATATAATTTTTGCAAAATCTGTTTTGCACAGTCTGTGAAGTCTGCGACAGTGATAAACTGGGAGGATAGAGTGATACATTATTATTACTAAAGACGTTGAACATCCTGGGGTCCCAAGTTAGAACCGTGAGCTATTCCAGAATATGAGATCTATTATCAAAGCAACTTCTAAATCAGATAATAAGGCCTGTCATTTATAGTTTGACAAGGAGATGGAATTGACTAACCTTGTTAAACGCCTTACTAAAATCCAAGTAGATGCTATCAAATTGACAATTATGAATAAAATAAGGCAAGATACATTTCTTATTTTTAAACTTACAATATAGTTAGGTAAATTATTTTATTTCTTTAATCAAGACTTAAATGAATGTACATTTAGTCTTAACACTGGGACTTAGCACTGACTATTGAATATTAATAAATTGACCCTTTTTCAAGGACAAGGCAATCTTAGCATACAACAAAGAATATACTTGTCCATATGCACTTTTTAGCATCATGTCAATATAATATTTTAATACATCTCTGCGATCAGACCTTAAAAAGTAAATACGGTAAACTCATTTATGTTTTAGGATGTGTTCCTGCTTAAAATGGTAGCTATACAGTATTTATGCTCTATGTTGTAAGTATATCCTCTATGGTATTAGCCTTTGCAAGCCACATTTTCAATATTCTGACGTAAAGGACAACAGAGAAATCTAGGTGGGTCTTGCTATCCTGCAGTGGTTTCCCTAAATGATATCATACAACTTACTAAAATATTGACCATTGATGATTTCAACCCCATTTATTAATCTCAATTATTAAACAAATGTTGAGTTGTTATTCCTTTTAATGAAAATTGCAGTCCTCTTTTGATTTTACAGGAAGAGTATAGTATCAAAATAGTATCAGAATGGGATATGTTGAAGATGCCATAATTTCCTCCACACGAGCAGTTGAATTTGACCGAGCAGGTCAGTTGGAAGTTGCTAGGTACTATTACAAAGAAGCCTCCAGGCTTCTGGAACTTGCTTATAAACATGCACCTGACACAGACGAAAAACCAGTTTGGTGGAGAAAAGCTCAAGAATACAAGGAGG
>JAQJVL010003989.1:0-51461 GCA_035578905.1 Stictocephala bisonia
TAAAAAGGAAAAATTTGTAAAAATTTGTGGAAAAAATACTTAACAGCTTTAAAAGTCCTATATTCTCTTGTAACTGTGAGCTAGGTGGCGCGAGGGTAGCTTAGGCATGGGAAGCGTGCAGGAGCGTCCCTAGTATATGATTTCAAACAATCAAATAAATGCTAAACTAAAAATATTACGGTAACTAACTTATGTTTTAATGAAAGTAGAAAAGTAGGCTATTTTGTTTAAATTTCCTTTCCCAATTAATTATGGCCTGCTAAAAATGTTACTTTGATTAAAAGAAGTTGTTCAAAATTGTAAACAATTTGTAAGTTTACTTTTATTGATTTAGATTAGTCGTAGTTAAATTGTGTGTGTGTAATGCTATAATACGAAAATAATAATATAAAACACAGTTAAAATGTACCTCATGGATATTGATTTTTATTATTGGTCATGAATAAGTAGACATCTGAGAGAATCTCTCTACTTTGACTATGTGATATAACTACAAAATACAATTCACCACCAGACGAGTATTGGGAACCAATCACCCATCCTCTGAGGTCATCCCACCCACCCTCCTACTGGACTCGTGCATGAAAAATAGTACAATTTTCATTAATGTGTTAAGAGATTGCTTATCAAGGTGGCCATTTCCCAAACAGCCGAGCCACAGGACAGACAGAGAAATATACACTTTTTACTCAGCGGTGGAAAGTCAACAGCTCTAGACATACTATTTTGCCGCCAGCGTGCTATATAAAACATACTTTCCTACGTTATAATGAGTTATTGTGAACACTGTGTGATCATCAAAGGTTCAATGTAGTGGACCGTTAGTTGACATTATGAGGTTTTTATTTTAAATAATCAAGAATGACATTTACATTTTTACATATTTAACAGTAAACAAATATATATATATATATATATATATATATATCAACTTTATACCAAGTGCAACCTATAATCCACTAGAACAGATCTTTACCAATCAAATGGTATGTCTACTCTCTGTTCACACTTTAGTTGAGACTGTGGGCGCTGAATTGCTCATGCAATTGTAATGGAGCTTCCACGCTACTAGCCAAGTACAAAACATTCACAGATTCTGAATTCATATCGGACATACATACTTCTACGTTAGTTTTAAGTAGTTTTATGTTAGTAATTTGTGCATTGTAGTAAATTACCAAATATTAAAAATTTATAAAATAAATCAGTAATGTTGTTTTAATTTACAAAGCTGATTAACTAAAAAAATATTTACTCTAAAAAATCTTCGTCATTTTCAAAAAAAATAATTCTTACGAGTATTATATAACGTGTCTATTGTTTTGTTTTGATTTTTTATGCTCATATTTTTTACACAAGCACACAGAATTAACAATATTTTACATACTATGTAAAAAGTATTTATTATCCTACTGTAATTATTGAAATACAAATCGTTATTAAAAAAAAATTAAATTATAATGTATCGTAACACAAACACTCAACAAAATATCGAACACAAAACACCACAAAATAATAAAACCAAACACTAAAAAAATAACACTTAAAACCAGGTAAAATCAAACCTAGAAAATAACTACAATTTACACTAGCGAGAACAGCGTTACAAACACCAAAACACCACAACGAAACACTGATATAAGGGCGGAAAACAGGCACGGCTATTTTCAGGCATTGTATTGAAGGTCAATGTCATGGACTTTCACCCCTTCTTTACCCCTACCACCCTTTCCAGTTACACATTACCTTATTTGTTTATTTTAAGCTGTAAACACTCGTCATCGAAGTTCTTTCATTTTGATTGTTTTGTTTTACGATTGAAAATAAACTCACATAGAGAAGAGAATTTACTACTGTATTGTATTGGATATACTGGCCGTTTTACATGTTTAAAATGGCATACGTCTTAAGTAATTGATTTAATGTCCAGCAATGTATATAATTTATATAATTAATGCGTAATAGATTAATTATGAGAACGTTCAACTTATGTACTTTAAATTATGTTTAGTGTTTCCAATTTTAATAAATTAATGACAAATTATGTTGCCTTTATTAAATACAGTTACTGTAATAGAGTAGATATTAACTGAGCTCTAATAAATACTCTGCTGTCGATATTAATTAATTTTAAATTCATTTTACATGAATTATGATTCCCATTATCGATGGACAGTACACTGAGAGCGATATAAAACGTCGTTTTTTATATGTGATGTATTTAGGATAGACATTAGCGCGGCGACCGTCCCATAGCCCACACAGTCTCAACTAAAGTTGTAACGGAGAGGTGTAGCGACACAGTCAACATTACAAACCGAATCGTGGAATTTTTTCCACGAATGGAAACGGCCACCTTAAATTTCCACACAATTAATTATAAAAAATATATTAAAAACTTTTACATTTTTGAGAAAAATGAACTTATGGTCCACTAGGATAGTTGGTCAGCTATCAAATTGACCAATACATGAAATAGAAAGTCATGTTTTTGGAATTTTTCGCGAAGCATACTAGACCAAGCCTAAAAGTGTATCCCTCCGTGTAAACGTCATCACACGTAGGCTGGCGATAACCAGGTCATTGATGTTTAAACATGGAAGGACTGCGGCCGTAACGGTCATGTGTGCCGTGGGTCAAGGTCATGTACTTACATTAACTATACCACTCGTAACTTACCAATCACTTTTGTGAAAATAATATTGAAAGGGAGTTAATTGAATTACAAACAAATTACGAAAAAAATAAATGGGCTGCACGTATAAGATGGATTTAGTGTATTGCTTATTACATAACTGCGTAGTGCTCCAGTGTAAACAGCTTGGGCATATTGAAAAAAGAAGATATATAGACGTTACATTCAGACGGACAGACAGACAGACAAAAAACGGTGCATATTGGGACATATGTTTATGAGAACTTTTTGGATTGTTTTGACCCCAGGAACAACCTTCTGAAGTTGTCCAAGTATTTCAGTCACCAATGACTACAGATCCCAGTATATAAATACTACCAGTTCAGACCCATATTTTCTGCTAACAGTTGGAATCTTTCAGCGTGTAAATCGAACTACATATGTGCAATATCAATATATAATTTTTTTTTAATGTATACGATAGTCCATACTTCCATGAACTAAAATTCATTTTCAAAAACTTTTACAAATAAAGTTTAAAGCAGCTACATTTTTTAACAGTTTCCCGCAGTATCTTGAAAGTAAACAAATCAACTATATGTAATAAAACCTGAGTAAAAGCACACAATATAGTCTGTGTTAAACGTAATTAAATAATTTTAAAACGCATTTCAAGAAAAACGAACAATAATTGGAACAATTATGAATGCTTTTACACGTAAATAAAATATTCAATGTACAATTTGAACAAAATGTTGCACTTAGTTGTGGTTACAATGATTACAATGTAATCTATGCTGATTGGGGTGTGGACTGGGATTCTGACAGTGGGGGATTTAGGAAGTAGTGGGTGGTAATTTTATATTGGTTAAAGTGTTAGGGTTGTAGGTATATATGTTTTATAGGGGGGTAGTTTTGGATGTTTATGTTAAAGGAGGTGGGGGAATTGAAGTGGGTGGTTGTTTGGGGTGACGGTTAGTTGTTAATATGTAAAGTTAGTATTTAAGATTGGAGAATGATGATGTAAAGGTATTAAATAATCAAATGGTAGGATGGTTATGGGTATTAAGAAGGGGATATATGTGTTGATTTATTTGGTTATGTGTCTGCTACGCTTCGGCAAATTTGGGGCTTTTCAAAATTACTTCTGTCTTATTTGATATTTTCATGAATTTATTAAAAATTAGTTGAAACTGAGTCCACACACGTAAGGAATGCGATATAAAACTACACATATAACTGTATATTCATAACAATTTTTCTGTGTTTTTTTTTCTTGTTTTATATTTTTATTTATATAAACTTCATCTCGTGTTTGGACTCATTTTCCTCTAAGTGTTTGCAGTAGAATTTGATACGATATTATGTACAAACAGGATATACGCGGGGGGAATGGGGGGGGGGGGGGGGGGGGGGGGGGGGGGTGGAACAAGCAGAAAATTTCCAAAGTGTAAAGGAACGTCTTACTGTGGGGCGGTATTTAGGAGGCGGGCCGGAAGGAGAGGTGAGGCGTGTGGGGGCGACACCGGCGTAAAGACTGGAGTGTCAGCTGCTCTAAACTCGTCGTTGTATATCTGACGTCATAACCAAACACCTCGTAAATACTTTATTACTGGGGTACAACTTAGATAATGTGGTTGTTGGGATAAATTATAGGTACGCCTTATGATGTAAAATATATTCTGACTTACCCCTCAAATATAGAGTTTTTGGCACAATATTTTACTGTGTTATTTATCTATTTCATGTCGTTTATTAACTATTACTTTAAATTATTTGAACTAGTATATGGCAAGCTTAAACATTTATTTTACAATATTTTATTACAGTAACTAACTGAATATGAACATTTACCCAATACAACCATGGTGATGAAACGTTATGGGAAAGTTAATTTTTGACAAAATCTTGTATAAATTTACATTATTATTTTATTATTTTTGCGTAAAATACGCGACTATCATACAATAAATATGCCTTGAAGATTAAAACAATAGCATTTTTTTTAGAAAGTGTACTCAAGCGTCCATTTAAAAATTATTGCTCCTAGGATGCGGCGAATATACCCTTAGGTTTTGGAAATTTATTCTATTCAGGCTTGTAACACCCCTAAAAAAATGGCCCGAATTTAAGAAAAACTAGTTGGGGGGCAGAACATCCTTGGAGCCAAACGCCCTGATTAAGGACAGAAAAGAAAAATATGGCTAATATTAGGGAGGGGGGCCATCTCTTGCATGTCGAGTCCGAATGTGCCCACTTCCCACAGAATGCACTGAACAGGAGTCGCAACAAAAAAGTGTTAGGGTGAAGTATTTTTTAAAATTGTTCTAAATTGTTTCTACTATAGTCGTCTCTCGATTACATTTCGAAACGCCGTGATTGCATGTTTGTACGCAAATATGCAGCTCATAACACATGGCGTGTTGCGGTCTAACATAATTACAGGCTGTGCAATCTCTTCAATTTATTACTATATTTGTCAAAGTAGTAATTGCAATTAAACATGCCAATTTTACTGATGGCAAAAAAAAAAACTAACATAAATAGTTTTTAGAGGAATAACCCAGACTTTTTGATTATAAACCACGACTCATTAGAATAACATTATGAGCGTATTGTATACAGTATAATTCCCGCATCCACTTCCGCTGCAATATCATATTAACTATTATATTGGATTCTGTTAAGGTGAATAAATCCATCACGACCTGGTTATTAACATATATGTACATTAGGCCCCTTCGTAAGTCTATACGAAGTGAGGTTTATATTTGGGTAAACATCAATAAATATATATAAATTTTCAAGAAAAAAATTTCTCGGTATTTTTTACTGGGTTTTAATGAGTAATAGTTATAATTACGGAACCTTTCCTTACAACAAAATATAGTGCTTTTCTTTAATGTTATAATACAACTGTAACTAGGTATTTATGTTAGACAACACTTCTCAAACTAAATTTATTTTAAATTGTTATAACCATATCTTTCCCCGTATGTTACAATAATTTATTTAATAAAATAAACTCTAAACGTAAAATAATTTTGAGAGGGATAAAGAATTTCATGCCCTTTCCAACTATTCGGTAAGAACCTTTTTTTTGTAATTATTGCACTATAGCGCGCTTCTGCTTCTGAACATTTTTGTTAAAAAAGTATCGGTAAACATAAGTTATAGATAGGGGAGGTTGATTGAAACCACAGTAAAACTAGTATTTTATCGGAAAGTTGGATAACTCGTAAAAGAAATTAAAAAAATTGGGCAAAAATAATTATTTTTAAAATGTTATCCATAAATATTATTATCAGCAAAAATGTTTGGAGGATAGGCATTTTTTAGTGGTTGACTAAAATATAAGAAATACTTTCACGTTACTTTTTGTCAGTGTAAGTTTATTGAGTTTAGCCCACATAGAAGTATAAACAGAGTGTCGCATCCAATACAGTGTGCTAAATCTGTGTCGAGTAGGTTATTTCTCCACTCTGCCAGTACCTTTCATTATTCCCCAAATCCTTTAAGATAAACGTACACAAACCACATTACAGATGTACGGGGAGGCTGTAATCTAATTTATGGGAGGGGGGGGGGGGGGGGGGTGGGGACTGGGGTCACTGGGGGTGGCGGCCGGAGGGATGGGAGGGGGGGGGGGGGGGGGGGGGGGGGGAGGGGAGTATACCTGTTCCCTTTGTCTCTGGGGTGGTAAACCTTAAGAAGAATCGTGTTGTAGTAGTGTTTTCTCCCGTTTTTTTTGATAGGTAATTTGACGGTGCAAACAGGAAGGGTTGTCAGATGGGGAAACATTGAATGATGTTATGGCGCGGAGGGAAATTATTCAACATCTTTTTCGTGCTATTGGTTTCTGTTTTGACAGAACATAATAAGACATTACATAGGTTAGGGCATCGATTGTCAGACTCAAGAAGGTGGAAAATTTCTCTTATTTATTCTCTAAGGTCGAACATCTGAAGACATCAAAACACACAACGTGATATTTTAGAATATACATAATTGTTGTAGTTGCTTTTGACTCAAGTAGAGTGACCACTCATGTCTCAGTAGCTCTCATGATATGACAAACTTTACGGATGCCTCCATTCACACTCTCGCTGTATCTTCGTTACGTTCGTCCAGTAGTTTTCGATTTAGTATCAAAGCCCTTATCTCTCACCAGAACCGACCACATACACCGTTGTTCTCCATTTATGCCGAGTGCAACAAATCACACATTCACCTCCCTACATCTTCGCTCTGAGCGCTCACACCGCATCATTGCTAACTTCTCTGTTGTTCTCTACACTTTGAGAGCGTTCAGAGTAATAGATATCACACATGAGTTTCGAGACTACATATTACAGGAGAGAGAGTTTCTCTTGTTTATCACTATCTAGTTCTCTATATTATTTTCCATATGAGCGTAGTAGATTTCATATAATGTGGCAAATCATCTTATACTTGGACAGATTGCATATTAAATTTTATTTGTTCTCCACTTTGTAACTAATATCATTTGTCAACATTAAATTATAAATATCTAGGGGCCTCAGTATGTGCAATTGTGACACCCTCATCTATGCGTATTTTTTCGAGATGAATATAAATTACTTGGTTTGTAGGAATGTAATGTGGAAGGATACTCACAATAGGATATTGAAATTTGATAGAGTTGTTTTTGTGATTAATGGGGGGGGGGGGTTATAGGGGGGGGGGGGAAGGGGTAAGAGTGTAATGGGGGGATTTGGGGGTTTTGTTTTATTTGATATTTTGTAGGGTTTTTTTGTAAGTGGGGAGGGGGTGGTTTTAGTTTGAGTGTCTGATAGTTATTTGTTAGTATAGTTGTTATTTGGATAATTTTGTTGTTTTTAGTTGTTTGATTTGTATGATGTTTGGTTGGGTGGTGTATTTTTTTGTTTAATGTTAAATATTAGTATTAGGTTGTATATTGGTAATGTGTATATTAATTTTTATTATCACTACGAGAATTGGAGGTATTGTATTTAGAAGTGTATTGTAGGGTATATTTTTATTGTAAAACAAGTTATCAAATATCACGATGAAGACGTAATAATTAATAACGATTAAAACGAGTGACGTAAGTCACAATTCTCAATATTAAGTGTCTTAATTATGTCGAATCTATATTAAAAAGAAGTTAGTATGGCGATGAAGCACACGTACTCATACTGTGATGCACACTTATAATGATGGGCAAAGTGTACAAGATCCATTGTAGACTGAGGTCTGGTGCGTGTCAGATAGCTAGCAGACTGTCTAGTCTAATCGGTCACTCTCATTGAGCTCACAAGTGTTAAGCGTCGATGTGGAAATATGAACTTACCTTAAGAAGTATACAGTATTGAACAGAGCTGCGATACGCACGCGCCCGGGGTGAGACGGTTATTGGGATGGTATGATTGGAACGTGTTTAGAGGGGAGTAGGGTGACAGATGAACACTATCATCGCGGTAGTGGATGAGTGACACATTAGCAGAGGTGCAACGGGTTTCATGTATCACGCTCTGTGGTGACGTACGCGGTGCGTATATGACCATTTACTCATTATGCATTGAGTGGTGGGGCGTAGAGAGATTAGTGCATTAGATTTAGCATATCTCTCTATCTCTGATTGGGTTGGTTGTCTATATATATCTATAGGGTATTTGGTGTGTGTATGTATATATATCTCCTCTTAGTTTGTGATATATTGTTGGGTATGTGTTTAGGTAGGAGGAGAATGTGGGGATTGTGTGAGTGGTTATAATGTTGGTTAGAGTTTAGAGGAAGGGGGGGGTATTATAATGGGTAGGATTGTATTGAGTTGAGGGTGGGGATGGGCGATATATGGGTGAGAGGGGGTGGGGAGAATAGTGAGGATGTATTATGGTAATAGTGTGTATGGTGGATATATATATAGTTAGATTTTGTTATAGTATGTTTGAGTTGTTGAGAATAGAATTGGTGGTTTTTACACAAAGACATTTGTTTTTTTTAGGTGATTTATTTTTTTGTATTTGTTGGTTAAAGTGAATTTAAATATTGATGTTGTTTTTCTTTATTTGTATTCTATTTTTTGGTGGTTATCTCTATATCTCTCTAGAGAGGTGTTATTATGATATTATATTATAGTAATTGGGTGTTGGGTTTAATTTATTATTTAAAGTTATATATAATTGTTTTTGTTTGTTGGGTTGTTTGAATATTGATGTTGAAGGGGGGTATTGTTAATTAATAATGTAGGTGGGGGATATGGAGGTATTATTTAGGTGTTTGGTATACGAAGGTGTTGTTTATTGTATAGGATAGATTTAAAGAGGTGTAGTAATTAGAAGTTAGTAGGGATTAGAAAGTTAGTAGGGAATTAGAAGTTAGGGAGTTGAATGGGGGGGGGTGGGATGGGGATTGTGAGATGATAGTTGATGTAGATATCGTGTGGTTGAGAAGTGAATATAGGAATTGATAGAATTGGTGTGGTTAGTGAAATATTATAAGGATACTATGTTAGTTCCATGGAGGTGGGGAGAGATACTCGACACGACTGCAGCCGCTCGGACAGTGGTTGAGCGCGCATCTCGTCTTCTCCACCTCCTTTCAGTTGGTAGTTCCAAAAAGATAGAAACCAGTTCTATTATTGCATTGTTTTAGGTTATATCCAGCTAACCCATTTGAATTGTGTATTTATTTAATTATTTTTACAAAGAAAAATTATGGATGTCTGAGGAATTTTCCAGCAGAAAGTAAAGTATTGTATAATTTATATGCGTATATTTATGACATATAATACTCATTTATTCTAGTTCCGAATGAACTAGTTCCGCACTAGCACTTAACGGGAGTTGGAGTTGTAACTCCTTAACCGGAGTAGTTTCTTTATGTCGTTCACTTCCACTTCTCGGAGTTACCCACACTCTACTCCTACATTCATCATCAGGAGGCTCAAAAAACATCCTGAGAGGTGCAGTAGAGGTGGGCGTTTCTGTTGTTTTTATACGAAATGAAAACGAACTGTTTGTTTAGTTAAAAACAACTGTTTTGGAGAAACAGTTGAAATGAACCAGTGTTTTTTTTCTCAAAGTGTGGAATAAACTGACAGAGATGGTCAATTTGTAAACAAACAGGACCATACCCTTCGTTTTGTAACGCGATTTATTTTAACATTATTTCATTAAAACATTTTTTATTTTTACTAAATAAAAATGTATACTTTTTGAATACACTTTTGCAATTCTTTACATTCACCTATAAACCAAATCATCTGCAATTTTTAATTATTAAATTTCTAATAATGGAGTGTTAATTCTCATGATACCATACTAGGGATAATAATTATTTATTTAGTTTATTATCAAAAAACGTCGAAATAAATATATAAATACACAGAACAAATAATAACTTTATTTCAAACCACAAAAATTTCAGTGCAAACACTTCCGTTTTTTTAATTGTAGACACACATTTCACTCACACTAGTATTATGAAAACTGTTCTTATACAAACACAACGTCCCGAACTGTTTGACAAATCAAGGCAACACAAACGACTCACCAACGAACGAACGCAGCTCAAAACAACTGTTCTTTCCGAAATATTGTGTAAACAACAGGCGCCAAAGAGAGGAGGGGAGCATTCAACGAGTGTGCAAGTGGCAGTGATAACAGTGGTACAGACGAAGAGGCGGGAGGGGTGGGCGAGAGGCGTGGGAGTACAAAACTGTTTGTTCATTTTTTCGAACAAACCGATAATTTCTTTTTCAACAGTTTGCGTTTTTTGTACCCACCCCTAGGTGCATGGCAGTCCCTGTAGAGATGGGGAAACCCAAATCCGCCACATTCCCGTAATAGGCTGCAACGTTCCCACAGAGCTGCGGGTAATAGGGTGACTCATCCTATTAAATTTTTGCACCCTATTAACCGCTGGCCTGATCGTTCCAGTAGAGACGATAGATTTGACACTATTTACTGTATAATACTGGATTCTTTCGATCTCTATCTACTACAAAACTTGGTTTTTATTTATTTTGAATATAAATGTAGTTGGAATGTAAATAGTATGTAAGTTTAGACTGGTAATTTTCTGACATTTGTCTATTACTGTAATGGTTTAATGACAATAAAATAATTATATTATTACATCACGCTTTTAAATTGTTTTAAGTGAATAGTAGACACATGCATATTAGTGTTGTATCAAACCGTTGACAAATGACACAGATACTTCACAACTTTTTGTTTGGTTTTTAAATTTGCTAAATGATCAAAATTTTAAATCAAATATTGTTAATAACGAAGGCATTTAAATAAAATTTATTTTAAGCAAGAAAAGAGACATGACGAATTAAGACTATTTTTATAATTCAAACTTTATTATAAAAATATCATACATATACTATAGCCTATTAATGATGAGGGTAATTAAAATTTTGTTTCTAATAAAACAAAAAATAGCTACTTAATGTTACATATACATATTTAAAAGTGTAACACTAACTATTACAGAATATTTAATTGTGTATATAATGAAAACATTAATAAATTTTATAAAGAACAAATGAATAAAAGGTTGGTGAGGGGGGGCGGGGGGGGGAGGTGAGAGTGAAGTGAGAGATGAGTGGGGTTATTGTTTAAGGTTTTGATAACAGTAAATCAAATGTTAAATACTAAAAGTATATGTTTTGTTTATGCCTAATACGACAAGTAAGTTTCATGTTTTGACAGGCTCTTCTTGCTCCCCCCTCCCAATATTCTGTTTACAACGCGCATCACATTTCAGCGACAACCATGAACACAGACAGCGAAGACGCGTCGTTGGAGGGAGAGGCACATCATATCACACTGAGACACACAGGTGTGACACTTTAATATTGCAAATGATATGGGCAAGATCTTGCCGAGATAGCTAACATTCACGAGCGCCGACTCATATCACCTTCTCTCTATCCTACCGCTCCTTGTGCACAGCGCAGCGCACTGTCGAACTCACGCACACTGCGTTACAATAATTAATAGGGCGTAAACAGACGCAGGTAATCGAGAAGCGGAATCATATGATCCTTCTTCTATTATTTGTCTGTCTCACAAAGCGTTCAGCTACTACAGTCTGTTATACGGAGGTGTCTGGCGACACAGGACCCAAAACCCGCCAGCTAGCCTGTGGTCCTGTCCTTAGACTCCTACCCCCGCGCTCGCGGCCTAGTCTCTACCATAAGAGGTCACCAACTAGCCCCTACTAATAGACATTATTCACTTTTTTTTACTTTCTCTCATACAAATATCATCTAATGAGTTCTCAATAGCACGAGCGAGCTCAACATATCGCTACATATAGGCCTACCACAACAACTAAACAATGACAAACAAACACAGAGAACTGAGATTGAGGGGTGATATTTCTGTTATCTCTGAAAGAAAAGAATTATAACCACATCTTACTACAGGCACACACAAACACTGACATGCGAAATTATATGTTACACATGATCACAACTATTTCTCTTAATACCTACATTTCTATACATACACATTCTTACAGACACCATATTCACACAACACACAGGATCAAGATTAAACTCTTTATACTATGTTATCGCACTAACTATTTACAACCGTACGGCAGAGAAGAGAATTCTCAAATACGAAGAAATCGAGCGTACATACTTTACTAGTTCATTTGATTAATAAATCCATATATTTCTTATTCACTAGAGTTCTCTCGCCAAATCTTCTTCATCGCCAAAGTATTTAGTGTCAGACAGTTTGAGTATAATCATTTTCCCATTTATCTTCCTGTTGTTGCCGAGTGACACTGAAATAAAACAAAATCGCGCTAAAACCAATATACAATATTTTAAGGAATGCAGTTAATTTTTTACCAATCGTTAATTTTTATTACTAGTTCTAATGACATTAACAATGTTTTAAAATTCATACATTAAAATGTGTTCACAGTACCCGCTATTCATCAATCATACGCAACCTGATTGTCATGACTATAAAGAGTAGTAATATCTTATATACTCTATTTATATTTAAAAAAAAACGTTTAAAGTCTCCTGTAAAATTTGAAGATAATTATTTGTTTTTACTGTATACTATTATCAATATTTTTATTATACCCTTTTTGTAATCATATATATTACTCCAATAAAATTTTCTAGGTAAATAGATTTTATTTTTATTTACCTGGTTACCTCAGAGGTGACACTTCCCATGATCGTCGTCATCGTCCCAATCGCTTGTATCCCCAGTCACTGTCACCGATTCACCAGGGCCAGATTAATGACTAGTTCTTGACACTGACGTCATCAAGTCCTTCGTTTGTCCAGTCTGCCTCGCTTCTTTCTTGACGTGTTCATCGCATTTGCGCCAATCAATCCTGAGGTGAAGGAGGTTTACAGCTTTCCTAAACAAATCCTGAACATCGTTTAAATTTAAATGTAGTATTTCCCTGCGCTACATACCGCTTCAAAGTTGCGTGCCAAGACCAGCTCAATTGGATTGTAATTCCAGGGTACGGTGGCAGTCTGATTACTTTACAACCCACGCTTACAGGCTTCTTTATCTATACGAAGATTTTCTTTGTTCCTTATGCAGCTTTACAAACTGTATAGTTCTGGCTTCCGCATGTCTGGTGAATATGAAATGCCGCGAGTTTTCACCATTCCTCCATTTCACACTTTCGTGATCCAGAAGTTGGCGCTTTGGTTGGCTTACTTGAGAGTGGTAAGTGCGATTGTCCATTACTATTGTCGAACCAGCTGGAATAGACTTCAGGAGAACCATCCAAAAAACCAACCTCAAAGACTTCGAATTTCATGTGTCCTCGTGATATTCGTCCCGTTTTTTTTGACTGGAATATCAGCAGGTGGCGACATGATCCAGCCGTTAAAGCCTCCTGCATGGCAAATTATTAAACGTTTTCCATTTCCACAAAGGGCATTTACAGAACACTTTACACTGGTCATTTGTCCATGCCTGAGTCTTTCGAAGTGTTTGGCGTTGATCCATGTTTCATCCCAAAAAATAACTTCTTTAATAGGTCAATTGTCCCGAATTTTTCGCAAATATCGGCACCTAGCAAGAGCAACTGAGGGTTTCTCCAAGAGAACTTTCTTGTCTAACTTTTTCCATTTTAAAAAAATCCATAGTTTTCATTCAAAATTTTTGCCAGTGTTATCGTAATACAACCATCAACACAAACCCGCTGTTCGTAAACTTACATTTAAATTCGGAGGGTAGGGACTTCTGGGCGTCTGTTAGTAGGCTAAAAACGTGGTTTCTAATTGCCGTTTTCTCAAAATCCGTTCTAGCTGTGTAACTATTGACTTGTATGGTTTTCTTCTTTCTTGGGGTAGTAAGCTTAGGGATGGTAGTCTAGGAGTATTTAGCTGATTTTATTACTACAGCTGATTCAGGTATTGGTGATTGACTCCGTTTCTTCAAAATTTTGAGGTTGACACTAGAGTTTCCTTCATTTTCCACTTGCTTGTTTAGTTGCGACATATGATACCGCACCCAATGTTCTTCGTGAAATGTTACATGCGGCAGACCACTCTTCAGGATACTTTTTTTTCACATCTTACTAATGGACCTTTGTTGTCACGTTCCCCGCACAATAATGTAACACCGAGCAATTATAGTTCACTGGCTTGAGAGTTATGTAGTAAACCCACGTTTTTCAACTTGATGGCGGCATAATCGTGCACAAAAAATTAAAACATACACTTAAACAAAAAAATATATCACTTGGAAAAAAATTAAACTATTAAACAATTAAAAAAAATATATACATAAACCAACTATTGTGTAATGTATTCGGTTTACAAGTTATCCGGGAAGTATCCACATCTAACTGAAAACCTACCCTGGCCACCTCTGGACAACCATTACTGCTAAAGAGTGGTGAATCACCAACCCCTCGCGGAAAATATTAGCGGCACATAATTAGACTAACGGTTAGTCCATTCACAAGTTCAATGTCTTGAACCAGTCTTGTTGTCCCATGTCCATATCTGCACACTGCACGACATGGGATAAGGTAAAGAGTACCGTACCCTTATTTCAAAGTACTCTTAAAATAATATCGTATCATGAAAACGTTGTATGAGAAAATGTAAACACAATATTAACAATCATACAGATTCCGTCTAAAAAATAACTTTCGACCATTATTAAATAATCAAAGCACATCGTGTTTTAATATCACTTTTCTATAGTTTTTGTTATGTACTTTACAAATGTTCTATTAAAATTGATATATTATGAGAAAGTAAAAAAAATTATAATTCTATTAAGAGGGGGCTAGTTGGTGACTGCATTAAGGAAACAGCCGCAGCAGCCGGGGGGAGGAAAGGACCGACACCAGGTAGCTGGCGGCCCGTGCGCCACCCTACCGTATACAGACTGTACATTGGGGGCTGGTGGCTGCAGCTCCTGTCGACTACGTTACAGAAATTAATAGGGTAAAACCAGTAATCCTGTTACTTGTGTAATAAGGGTGTGAAGAAGTAATAATATTCTTTTCCTATTACGTTAAATAATTAAATAACATCTAATCTCTATCAGATCCTGCTAACCTTTGTTAAACAGTTGCTAAACTCGGCCTGTGCCAGAACAGCCGGGCTGAAAGTGTTTGAGACTGCATATATATGAAGCATTGCCTCAGAAATTGTTGATGACAACAATATTCTAAAGTGGCTTTTCACATGGTTTCAGAAAAGGAAAAATACAAATATCAGCTGCAACTAGAATTTTAACACACTGCCTTAAACAAATTAGGATACAAGGATTTAAAGTAGCTGGCCTGGTGTATATCTGGATCTTTCAAAAGCATTTTGATTAAGTTCATCACAGCCTTCTTTTAACTAAATTGAATAATTATGGAATCACTTCGGTAAATAGCTTGATATTATTACTTCCTTTTTAAAGTGATAGAGAACAGTGGTAACTGAGTAAAAGGAGAATGAAGGATGTTTGTTTAGAATGATTATATCCTCTTATAGAAAAATTAACATAGGTGTTCCACAAGGGCTCAATTTGGGACCTTTTTTATTATTTGTTATGTAAATAGTTTTCCATGTTTAGATTGAGGTATTTGGTTACAATGTACGCAGATGATACATCAAGTTTATTATGGTCTACAGCAATTTAAATAGTTTAGAAAATAGTACTGAATCATTTGTTGAAATTGCTTAAAGTATTTCAGAGAGAATAACTTAAAATTAAATGTAGATAAAACAGAAATGTTCTTTCAATCAACTAGGGTTAATCTATCAATAGAAAACAAATGAATTGCCTTTAGAAAGCTCTAATTCTTGTAAGTTCCAGTGTTTTATTTTTGATAGCAAGTTTTCTCTTAAACAACCACATGATTTATGTTATGCAGGCAAATATCTTCAAAAAAATTTATTTAATATTGAGGAGACTTGCTTTTTTTAACTTGCCATTTGAGATGCTCCACATAGTATATTTTGGGTAGCTGTTTTGCCCTTACTTATCCTATGGACTAATCTATTTTGGGGGTAGCAACCTTATATCCAACATTACATTCAACAGTGGTATTCATACTTCAAAAGAGAGCCATCCGAATTCTTTGTAAGGTTAACAGAAGACAATCATGCAGGAACTTTTTATATCACACAAGATTTAACAATATATTCAATGTAATTTTTCCAAGTAGTTTTGTTTAGTTAAAAATGACAATAAAATTTACTTTAAGAAATGAGAATGTACACAATTAAAAATCACAACTAGAAAAGGTCAGAATATGTTTAGAATTACTAGAAGATTGGCTGTTTACTAGCAAAGCCCATATGTTTCAAGGTTCAATTTTTTTATAATAAGATTACCTACACTAATTGAAAAATATGGAGGGTGATACATTCAAGAAGGCTAATCTAAAGAATTTTTAATCAGAAATGCCCTTATGATTTACACTGTGATATTCATATATTATGGTATTAGAAATACAATATGTAATAATGACAATTAATTTAATTTTGTGTATATGGGTATTTTTAGTTAGATTGTGAGTGCCCTTTAGTTACTTCATTTGTTGCAACATAAAGTATGGTCTTAAAAATTTAGTTTAGATACATTATTTTAAAATTTGTTTCAATAATTAGATATATATGTAATATGTGTTTTAATGCTCAAATTATTGTAATATATTATAGTTTATAATATGATCTTAAGAATTTTTGTGGTGTATGTATGTATTTCTAGAACATATTCTATTCTAAGGTTTAAATTAAATAGTTTATAAATAAGTTTAATAAGTTTAATAGTTTTCAGAGGTAAAATTTATATTATCATAATATCATATGACACTATTCTTGGTATACTATTGCAAACTTTGAATGAAGAATATTTGAATGAATTGAAAAAGCTGGCGTTGGCTATAATAAATTGCCCCTTCTGAGGACAGTCGAGACTCATATATAACCAGACTACAACATCATCCACACTCATCCTACACTCATCTAACCATTCATATTCGCCTTAAAATTACCAACATCGTTGTGTCGGCGTCTCATATATAAATAAATAAATAAAAAATAAAAAAACTAACAGCCTGTTAAATTATGATTACTGGCTTCTACAAATTTATAGTAGAGATGGGCATTAGTAGCTGTTTTCAATAGTAGGTTTATTCCTAATGCGATCCTCCATAGGAATAAATGACATAATTACTGGTGTTTGTTGGCAAGGTTTCAACCGTTGAACAGAGTGATTGACTGCGCCTGTCAGTTATATCAGTTGAACTGTGTTGTAGCTGTCCGACGTTTGTTTTGCGCGCCGGTAACCTGCACTGATATGTAAAATAATATTTTCTCCCGATTTTAATAATTAATTTAACACTAATTCGATCTGTTATAGCTTATCATGTTTTATTATAAAGAGTTACTGGATAAATGTTTTACATACTATAAATATCGTATGTTCACCGAATAACTGAACTGTTATTATGGAAATATTACACTACGTATTGAAAATACTTTTTATAATATTTACAATACGTAATTTTTCTACTTTTGTAAGTGTTAAAATTTTACAATTCGTATATATAATTGTAAATTTACACTTAATAATTTAAGTGGGTATAATTACGAGCAATATAAATATTGGCCTACTAAAATGAACTATTTTTTATTTCAGAATGCCCCCCCCCGGGGGGGGGGGGGGGGATGTAAAACTATTCGTCGCTGTTTCAATAATTAAAAGTACTGAGGACAGAACTCATCTCATATGATATCCAAACAACTATCCAACCAAAACCTAAACGTGTTTGCCTATCTTAAAGCTTCGAGTAATTTCAAACATTAATTTTATAACTCCACTTTAGCTTGGATTATTTATAATACTAAGGATTGGAAGTCGAAAAATAGATAAATTAGTGATAGTGAAATTTAAAAAAAAATTAAATTTTCATATTTAATTAAAAAATTTTTATATATATTTTGTATTGTTATAAAACTATATAATTAATTTAAACGAATGTAACCTGTCGAGAAATAAATTATGAAGGTTTAAGAAAGGTTTCTTATTAATATGTTTACAAAAAGTAAAAATTTGTTTTGCTTTACCATCGCAAATAAGAGGTTTCAAATTATGATTCCATATTTTCATAAAACTTTTCATAGATTTATGGGCCACATAGTTGATGACTGTAGCCTACAGTGCATGGATATAGTCAATTCGACGTAAGTACGTATGGCAGTAACTACATTAACTTTAACAATTTGTTTTCATTTGAAAAGCCATCTCTATACGACGAATTTGGCCATTTTAATCTAAGAACAATACGAAATACAATTTATGAATACCCTCCTTAACAGCTAATCATTGTTCAATCCCCTTCAAATTCGTGTTTATCCGAGGTTTCCACGTAATAGCTTATATCTTTCATATAAAAGAAAAAAAAAAACCAATTCCATATTTTAGTGTTGTCCAGTTTTATATATACATTTTCAGCAGCTTATGTAAATTGACCATCCATAACACACCACTAAATTGAATTTTTGACTAAAAATTTGACGGTTGAAAATAATGAATAGTAAATATTAATAAAAAATGTAAAATAATAGTTAATACCACAATGTTTAATCTCGCACACATTTGATTACTGATTAAAAATAATATAAATAAATATATATATTAAGAAAAAGGGGGGGGGGGTGGTGGGGAAAATAAAATTCAGTATGAATAGAAATTGATTTTAAGCGATGATCTTGGGGATCCCGTCCATTGAAATGTTAAAGTTAAGATATATATACTTAAAAAACTACTAAAATGATTAATTGCAATTAATTCAAAACATAGTGCAAGTATAAAGAAAAAATTAGTTCTAAAAATAAGAAGTGTTGGTAAGAAGAGGCGAGCTAACCCGTGGCCTTAAAGCCAAGAGTCAATACTTAGGTTTTTCTGTCTTTAACTCCTAGAAGTGGGGTTGGGGGGCTGAGAAAGGCAGATTGGAGGCAGATGAGACCAAAATGTTTTTTCAAATAAGTAATTATTCAAGGAGATCCACCATTAACATTGCATTTTAGAAACCTTTTTATTGATTTCAGATAGGCCTCAGCCATAATTATTTACACGAAGGCCTTTAAGTTATTAAAGATTGTCTATATGGTATTTATGTTTAAGGAAAGAAGAAAGCTTACAAATGATTCATTTTACTTGTGTTAATTGTTTGATATATAAAAAACAAAAAAGATACTGGCGAAAGATGTGTTAACTGTTAAATGATTTTAAAACGCGACCAACGAAAAAATTTTTTATCCTGTAATTTATTTTCAAATCTTTTTGTTACTAATGAAAAAAAATGTTTACAGAAAAATGGTATCAGGAATTTACATACAATGAGGTAAATTTCAATCATGAGTCTAATTATGAAAATATACAAAGTATTACCAAGACATTATAACCTTCTTTTTGAACAATTCAATAAGAGTTCCTACTATTTTAATACCCATAAATTGTTACAGGAAAAAATATATGGTCAAAAAAATAAGAACCAACAAACATTTTAAATTTCCAGTTGGTAAAAATGTAATCAATTATTTGTAACATATTAATGTTACTCCTAACTTGTATTTTCATATAAACTATGTAAAACATTAAATGTTGATTTCAACAAGATATCTTTAAACTATTTTGGTATATATATTTTAATGAAAAAAACAGGTTGTTTTACAAAAAAAAAAAAAAAAAAAAAAAATAAATTTCCCGAAATAAAGTTGTTTATATCCTAAAGCAGTGGAATTTTTAAGAGTTATTTGATTTATCGTTAAGTAAATGATCGTATATCAACGAAGAATTCAGCATTAAAATTACATAAATGAACAGCTGGAATACAGAATTTTATGTTCATTGTTTATACAATTTTTTTGGAACCACCAACTATTTATACCCTTAACGAAATTAAAAAAAATTATATTACTGGAATAGTACCCATTCAAGATTTGTGCTATTTTGAAAAAAAGGAAATCACTAATTGAAAATATGGTAAAAAGAACGACAAGTTCAACTTTTAGTTTGGATGGTCAGCTAAAGGATCCTTGCAGAAAATAATCCTCAAAAGGTTTGCTGAAGGAACAATAAGAAATGAATTCTATTCCGGAACATCAAGATATTCAACGTGGTCTATCGTCTCACTTAAGATGGGCTCACGAGACAACGTAAATATCTCGTTTGATCCACTGATGTGAATCCAAAGCTAGATCACCGCATCCATTAAAAACGGAAATGTCCAATGGTACTGGTTCCAACTAACTCTCTAGTTAGAGAAAAATAAACCTAGAGTTTTTGGAATTAGTTTGAAATTATGGAACATTGTCCCCACGACAACGCATGAATTCTGAGTATAAAAATGCTGTCCCACATCCACAGTAAAAATTTAGTGAACGTTTGTGTTGCGTGAAACAGGCTCTAATTGTGGCGAAGATGAGGCATTCATTGGGGCTAATTGAAGGTATCATGATCGAAATTATATCCTTAATTGCTTTACAGTACTTAAAAGATATTACTATGCACACAATAGCTATAAAAATATCACAAAGATTCACACTAAATATGGTCTTTTGTAAATTAAAAACATTTAGCTCCATAGTAATTTCTTCCCTGCACTAATTAATTACAGTATATCTATCGATGAACATTTAAAGGCATTTCTGTAATAATCAAAACAATTAATGACATCTGGAATCAATAGGCTTACAGATGACATTGAATGTCAAGTAAAACCATGTCTGTACTGAAATATCAATATCACAGATGAAGAGGCTTATATGTCAATGAAAACAAAGGTCTTAAAGCTTATAGGAAACGATAGATTTGTAGGACGTATATATTATTTGGTAATATTCTGTTGTCAGAATATTTATCCAGTAATTTCTTGTTAAAATTTTTGTGTCAATTTTTGTGCAAATGTCAATCTATGTGTCTGCTGGGTGGGTGGGTGCTTAAATGTCAATCTACGTGTCTGCTGGGTGGGTGAGTGGGTAAATGTCAATCTACGTGTCTGCTGGGTGGGTGAGTGGGTAAATGTCAATCTACGTGTCTGCTGGGTGGGTGAGTGGGTAAATGTCAATCTACGTGTCTACTGGGTGGGTGAGTGGGTAAATGTCAATCTACGTGTCTGAAGGGTGGGTAGTCATTGTTAGTAACTAAGGTGACTGTTTCTTAGACCCCAGCCTTTTAGTTCAGCCATCAGTGTTCAGTGGTTAATCTTCTTGCATACTTTTTCTTAGGTTAAGATCTAAGCTGTATATTGAGAAATGAAAAAGTAATGTATTCTTGGAACAGACGAAGATTTGTCATTGCTGAGCAATTGCATTATAGGTTATGTTCCTCTTTGCTGATATTACCTGTTATAGTAAAAAGTAAGTATTCAAGTCTTATACTATGATATACTTTTTCCAGAGCTCATCATACTTTTTTTGTAACTTGAAAACGGACGTTTCGAAAAATTTCCATTCCAAAAAAAGCCTAAATAAAATAAAAAGGGGAGGAGCAGGCATAACTCCATAAAACCTGAATACAAGAGAGAGGCCTTATCAAAACTAAGTGCAATAAGAAGTACACATACCCTATAATACAAGAAGGGGTCTAAATTTTGTCAGGGAAGCTAGATGACGTAAAGCCTTGTTAAAAACACATAGAAACAACAATTGATTCTACAATCAGTAGATAATATTGGGACATTCACATACTCATGATATGTTAAGCAAGTTCCACGTATGTCTTACCCAATATGCCACTTTTTACTTGCGTGTGTAATACGTCTCCGTTCTTACAACATGGTTTCAATAAGATATTCAATGTTACTGGTTATAATAAATGTATATTTAGGGCTACGCTTTCCTTACAAAGTTCGTGCCGATAATAAACATTCTTGTCCAATCATAAGCCAAATCTGAAAGGTCTTTTGCGTGCTAGGTCTATAATAAATTGACGCGTGCACGAGGAGAGTTAAAGTCATTATGAGGGTTGAGTCAAGTATTTGGGTTTGTAAAATTTTTTACAAACACAAATCTCTTTTGTTCAATATTTAATATATTTTAAACTAGTAAAAATCACTTGTTGGTACAACGTTAGTTCATCGGTTTGTTTAGTTCAATTATTTTTACAAAACGATCAGTGTTAGATGAACATATTCTGTAAGGTGCTACATTAATTCACAGTTTTGTTTTTGTGAAATTGTCAGTTAGCTGAACATCAGACCAACACAACGTGGTTCGTATTCCACGTAAAACTGTAAGTCACATAGTTGACCTGGCTATTGGGCTATTAAAAAATTGTCCTTTCTGAGCTAAGTCGAACGCAGATAGTAACAATCTGCACAAGCAACGAGTGTAGTATTCGTTCATCTATACTAATTACTCACTCTCCTCTCATATTCGCCCATATCTCTACGATCTTAGAAATTAATAATGAGTAATGTAAGAATGGAATTTTGTTGTTGTCTATTCCCCCGCCCAGACAAAATTACACATTTAAAACAGCTTCTTTAATAATTAGTATTTTGGTAGAAATACAAAGTAAGTGAACGTGAAAGATGGGAATTTTAACAATTCAGAATTCTCAGGTGTATTAAAAATTACAATTGTTCCTTGTTCTAGAACATACTTTATTGTAACTCATTATACAAATTGGCTATGAGACGCCGTCACAACGTTGAGCGAGTTTTAAGGCGAATTGAGTGAGGATGATCTGTGTAGTCAGTTTACTTACTGAGTTCAACTCATGCACAGGAAGGGCTGTTTGTAAATAGCCCATTAGCCATGGCAACTAAGGGACATACATATTTACTTAGAATCCGAACCAAGTAGTATTAGTTGATTTTCAGCTGATTGACAAGCTTGGGTACTCAGTTCTCGTCTTTACACAACAAACGAACACTAACTGCCACCCAACATGGACAACCCAGACGTTCTCTAGGTTCCAGTCCACCGTGCATGTCAAAACCTGTTCGGTAATCGGAAAATTAATGAAAATATTTATTATTCCCAAGAACCTTGAACTAATAAATATGTTCACTTTATCCATGTGATTCTTTATATTGTTTATATAAATGTAGCTCCACGTCTTTCAGGCATCAGCATACTAAGAAGACGTCTTCGTCAAATATTGTTTAATTTCGCAATATTTCTCTCTTGAGCCACATTCCGCACTCAAGGTTTATGCTGACATAAATGATGTCGACAGGAGGGGGGGGGGGGGGGGGTGGGGGGGGGGGGGGGGGGGGGGGGGGGTGTGGGGGGGGGGAGTAGATGGGTGTGTGGGAGGGGGGGGGTGGTGGGGGGGGAGGGGGGGGGGGGGGTGGGGTGGGGTGGGGGGGGGGGGGGGGGGGGGGGGTGGGGGGGGAGGGGGGGGGGGGGGGGCGTGTGTGGGTTTGGTGGGGTTTATTGTGGTGGGTTGTAGGTGGGTTGGATTAGTTGGGGGGTGGGGGGGGTCTATAAGGGGTGTTGGATGGAGGTGATAATGAGATTGTGTATAGTTGTGAGATGTAAGTTGGGGGTTGGGGGGGAGTGAAGTAGTGGACAGGAGTGGGGATAGTATGTGTTGAGAACGGTGGATGGTGATAGAGATAAACTTATACATGAGGTGGTTGAAAAGTGTGAGATCATGGATACGGCCGTTTTACTCGAGGGGAATAACTACCGAAGACAGACGGAGAGACAAATTAACAACGTACACTGCGATATAATATATTGCGGATCTGGTGAGCGAATGCTCACGGGAAAATGCACTGTTGGCCGCGGTAAGTTATGCAGACTGGCTGCCCTAGTCTGGCCGCATATCGCCCGGAACTAACTACAAATCATCCCTAAACACAGGAACTTTCTTCACATACTTCTAGAGTTTTACACTCCTCCGCGTAGCACATGAACACCTGCGCGAATTCTATCCATTCGTAGAGGCTATTTCTTTTAAATCCAACACCTACCACGCTTTGGGCACGCGAGCTGTGACGATCCAGACGACTGTGGTGGAGCAATACACATGATAGTCTGCGAGAAGTGTCAATCTATACCGTTATGAAACATCACGCCACACCCATAAATAAACTTGTCTTTAGAGCCACTCCATAACATACATTAACTTCATCAATGAGATAGATAAGGGTACATTTATCATCACTTATTGCATTAACAAATACAAAAACTTGTATCGCAATCATTAGTTAAAAGATTAAATATTATATATATATATATATATATATTATATGATATAATATAACTATATACGATATATAAATATATATACTAAACAGACAACACATCACTATACAACACACGGCTCTCAGAGGAGGCATCACTAAATACTTTTATCTATGTAGTCACGTCAATTTTTAACTTGCAGAGTCAAGACATCGCATATTCAGTTGTTATTCTCCAACAAGGACACTCCCAATCAAGCTAAGCATATACACACAACCTGATACTTTAGCTAGACATTACTAATTGAACTCTAAATCTAAAATTATTACCATCTTATTCAACAACAGAGACTCGGTCAACGTAATATTAACTAATAACACAAATATTATTTATTTAAACTCTCTACGATGATATTTCTAGCGATCTAATACCAATCTTAACGTCATATCCATGGTTGAAACACTAAGACCTTAGCTCCAAGACTAAACAACTCAAAAATACTAGAAAATCATAGAAGATTCAAATATCTATGAAATACATGTCTGTTATGCTCACATGCGTCAGCAACATCAATAATCAGTGTGTATCGTACACTCTATCGCATAATCTACACGTATTGTCGGTGGTTCCAATACGCACTTAACAACATTAACATATACTTCATCATTCAAACAACACAATCGCCAAACATACACAGACATATAGTGAGTATAGTTCTGGAACTTAAGATGCTCTCACACATTCACATCATACAGGTGTTTTCGGCTGCGAAGATGTTGTGCAAGGGGGATGAATGTGCGGATTGTCATTGGTCATGAGCAACTTCATGAGATTATTTTGGTAGATAAACAATGTGTCATATGTTTACCTTGAAGTCTTTTGAAAGAAGGGGTTGGTGGGGTTAGTTGTTCACATCACTTGAGGTTGCTAGGCAGTGAGGTGTCGGAACGCGCATATCTATGGACTGATGTATCAACAGACTTTCAACAACGAATTGATAGGAAGTATTGAGTAGGGTAGTGTTGCGGCAGGGACAATCACGGGGGGGGTTGGGGATCATTGCTAGCGTGTATTCTATTTTATTATGTAAATGGTGTTGTGAACACTATTGAGGCATTTTAGTTATTGGCATGGTGGAACACATTTTACAATACTTGAGAGGAGTTTGGTGGTGACTAAGAGAAATTCTTGTAGTTATTACGATTTGCAGTTATAGTTCTGTTAAGGATTATGGAGTTGTGCTTTTGATGACAGAGTATGGGTGTACATGCGAGAAGAGTTGTGTGGGGATGAGACATACTGCACTTTCTGTACAAAGGTTACATCGTTAACATAAACATAGGTATTAGATATCTGACTCATACAAATTTTGGTGGGATATTATCAGACATTGCGTATTTGGGTGTGAATGGGATACTCATTGATTAATGGAGTGATGGAGGGGAACATACACACATTGGATAGAGAATATGTGTGAGAACAGAGTGTATTTATAAGTGTAAACTCTTGTGGTAGTGAGTCTCACGTACTATTTCTTTGACAGGCTACAGTGGACTAGTGTGTTACGGAGAGGCGTGTTATGCGGTTGGAGGATCATGTGATTTAGGGGATGGTTAGGAGACATTGACTAGACAAGAGTTGAAGCGGACTATTGGTGTCTGTGGGGGGACCGATATTGTGTGATCAGAGGAGAGATCAGATGGTACTCTATAGAGGCATACTGGGAGGTTTATCTTGGAGGTGGGGTGTGTGTATTAGTCATGGGTTGATTGGGCAGAAATTCATCTAAGACTCTAGAGATCAACTGTAAGTGTGGATACAATGAGTGTCTTGTATATGGCAGGAGAGGTAATATGATGCACGCATATGTGGCGTCTGCAATTGAGGTATCTTTGGGAGGTATATGACACGGGTATGGGTAGTGATTAGTGTGCAAGAGACACATTATTATTGGAGATGGTATACACACAGTGAGTGGGGAAGTGGTAGAGTCTGACAATGTGTATAGGATGGTTGTATATAGCGTGAGCGCGACATAATGAGGAGTTTGAAGAACACAACAAGACATATGTTGGTAGTATTGAATTGTTGGGGGTAAGTTCAACCGGGGTTAGGAGGGGGTTAAGACGAATATGGATGTAAGATCAGGACACACAGAGGTGAGGTAGATTATTATCGTATCTGGTTCTAGGGTGAGCTTGAGAACATTAGTTTGATGACTATGAGTGATCAGATGCAGAATTATTTTCTCTGCCTGGGTGGTTGAGGGTGGGTGAGGGATACGGACTGTGTGGGGAATGTGGAGAGCGTAGATTGGGTGGTGTAGTTTATAGATTGGCGTAGTACACAATATTGTCGCTATGGGAGTAGCGGCTTTAGATGGATAGATCTGATGATGGGGAATGAATTAGGCAAAATACAGGTAGGATACAGTTGCGTGATGGATGGATGTTGAGGCAAACACATAGGTATGTACTGAAGGGGAGCGCATGTATATGGGCACACCTGAACACAGTGGTGGTATCGTATACCATAGTAATTATACGAGTGGAGATGCTCTATGGTAGAAGCGTGAGTTAATGAGTAGGAGAGGGTTAAGTGTTTGGAATCAACTCTTTTTATTAGTTTAGAGAGTTATATATATAACAGTCAGTACTGACGTTGAGTTAAAGTGAGGTGTAACAGTTGATGAAGATTTACTAGACACAGAGTCGAGTTTTATTGTAGTGGGGGGTGTTAGTGGTTTAGAGTTGAGATTATACTGTGTTAATCTGTTGATTCGTGAGAGTATGACTCTGTGAAGGAGTCAACGATAGTCAATGGGTGCTTACTATTTGATCATTCTACTGTCTAAAGCTAGTAACACTTTGGTACACACACATTTTGTTGAGCGTCTCTATTGGGAGCATTGGGGGTCAGTTAGGGGGTGTTTGGGGGACAACGATACAAGGTACTTTAAGAATCTTTCGTGGTGAGGTATATGCATAGTTTACTACATCGAATATTGGTGTTGTTGTATTGGTTAACGAGCAGTAGTAAACTGTACAAGATGTAATAGATTGGTTGTTTGGGGGGGGTGGGGGGGGGTGGGTGGATGTTTTAGAAGTGAGCGGATTGTGTGTGGAGTTTATGGGTCGGCGCAGTTGGTGTGGGTTGGTGGGTTGTCAGTAACAGTTTGGCTGCGATTGGGCGTTATTATAGACTAGATGTCATAGTATTCGATGAAGGTGCATTTTGGGTATTCATCATGTTTCGAGGATTGTGAATAGTATACATAGGACATAATATCAGGTAATTTTTTCTATTAGTGTCACTTGTTCTCTGAAGACGGTAGTATGGACATGAAGTCATATACATTAGATATTAAGGATATATTTCAGAAGGTAGTAAGAGAGTGGAGATAGGAGGGCACTCAGATAGCGAGTGATCATAGACTATTAAAGAGTCTGTCTCCTGGAACACGATAGAACTTAATGTTGTCTTATACAGCGAGTATTAGACGACATCTATCATATCAAGGTGAGTTTCACACATACAGCAATACGAAGGAGTCTAGTATTGGCGTGAGGTGCACGATGATAATATTTCATTGTACACACAAAGGATGAGTTGCACAGGTAGAGACTTTATAATGTATAACGATTATCACATATTACATGTAACGTGCGGTGTCTAAGTTGCGTGGAGGTGCTTTTAGTTGTAGTGGTTTTGGTGATTGTATAAGAGTTTAAGTCATGCAAATATTGAGTTGAAGGATTGACATGATAGTTGTATACGACGGTATCTACACACTTAAGTTCTAGCGGAGGTGAAAATTGTTATGCGAGGTTACAGGGTAACTGTTGAGATTCGTGTTAGAGACATGGAGAAGGCAGAGGGGAGGATGTAAAAGACTCAGTGGAGACATAGTGGGTATGGGATGGTGGATATACTATAGTGCGTTTACACATTGGAGGTTATTGTAAATGATGTTTCACGGGTAGGAGTAGGTGGATAGTATGTGTGAGAGTGGTGAATTTAGCTTAATTTTTCGAGTGACTACACTTTCTAGCGATTTTATTATTATGAGTGTGAGATGTCAGTCTTAGAAGTCTATTGGATGGTATTCGAGGTTCACATCTCTGTGACTAGGTGAATGTGTTATTGTAATATTTGTTATCATTGTCTTGATGAGCAACAGATCACACAGTATGTGTCAACGTGCATTTGAGTTAGTTGATATCTGTGTTGGTCTATACTGGAACATGATGAGTAGTTAGTTGGTGTTTGAGTCATCTGGTAGGACTGTCGTTTGCAATTTGTTAATGTACGTGTATGTTTTTATTGCGTATTTATTCTCATCGGGGTAGTTATCGATTCTCTTTTTTATATGAGATAGAAGGCTATTGTCACAATTGATTATTCTTATTATATGGACTATATTTGATGGGATTGTGGATGCTATGGGTGCTTTTGGTGGGCGACGTCGAGTGGTGAGAGCGATGGAGGGTGTAGACAGTGATGGGCAAGGGGTAGCTTATTTGTTATTGGTGTGTTGTTTTGGGGTGTTTACTAGGTACTATGTGGGGGTGGGGTTTAGTGTGTTCCTATGATAGTGTAATTTGGTCTGGTGATTTGTGTTGGTTCTGAGTAGGGGGTATAGGGGGCGTCTGCAACAAGAAGGATATACAAGTAAGTTAGGGGTTCGTCTATAGTGATGTCACAGAGGACGGATCGGAAAGGTGTATATTGGGGGCAGGGGTTGTGGGGGAGGGTGTTAAGAGGATAGGGTTTTGTTTTGATTCTTTGTTGTATATTTAGTTGTTAGTTTTGTTTTTAGTTGTATTTTAGGTTTTTCGTAGTTTATAGGGGGTTTATTTTTTGTACTGTTGGATATGTGTTGTGATTGTAGTTTTTGTTTGGGTTCTTTGTTGGTTTTTTGTAATATTGGGAAATGTTTTGATAAGGGTAGGGGTGGGTGGGACTATTGTCTGGAGGTGTTTGAGAGATTTCTGGGGAATGGTTGAGATGAATTGTGCACTTTTAACATTCAGAATTATAACATATTTAAGGGTGGGGACACAGTAACTTGCGTTTGTGCATAAATAGGGGTGAGCACACTTATGGGTTGATTGAGTCACTCTCTTCATGATAAGTAGACATTGAGACACATAGTGTGGTTACACTCTATGTGAGCGAGCTAGTACTCTCCAGTGACACTTATAGCTTATATAATGTCAGTTCTTATGTACAGAGGTCACACACGGAACAACGGCAGATTTAAGCGTTTTGATTCTGGTGGTGTGATATAGGATACAATGGACAATGTTCGGGCGATCTGGGGGGAGGGTGGGGGGTATGGGGTAAGGGAACTTTTGTCAGTACTACTATAATTGGTATTTTTGATCGTATAACTTGAGTTCCTGGTATTTTAGGTAGATATGTGTATTAGTGGTACAGGATTCGTTCTGTGATAAAAAATTGTAGAATGGGGTGTAGTTGATGTACACTAGGACTCAGGTGTCGACATATACTTCGCGCTTGAGAGTTTAAATGTAACTAGGTATAAGAAATAGTTAAGGTGGGTTTTGGTGGGGTAGGGGTGGGGGAGAGGGTAATAAGGGAGGGTGTTGGGTTGGGGTGGGTTGGGTTGGGGGGAAAGTAATATATTGTGTTGGTTGAAGGGGGGACGAAGTGTCGATTTGATGTAGCGGATATTAAATCTAGTTGAGTGGTCTGTGGGTCTTGGGAGTCTACTGACTGGGTGGTGGTCTAATGTATGATACTTTATGTTGGTGACGGGGTCTCTCCTCAATAATAGATTATAGTTTGATGGTGTAGTGGGGTGACAGGCGGTGTGTCACTGAGGGCTGGACTCTGGTGACAGTAGGGGGTGGACAATGGAGGAGGCAATGGGTGTATCACAGATGACTGACTCTATATGAACATGTACAAGAAGGGTATTAATCACTTACATTTTGTGGTGTTGAGTGGACTATAACTATAACTATTGTAGGAAGATGAGTGGGTAGAGGAGGGAAGGGTGATGGAAACACAAGGGTACACTGACGAAACAACAGTGAGGGACACATACATGGCATTGCATGTGGTTATCATTAGTGTGTCTCTTGACACATGAAGATCTTGCGAGCATGTGGAATACACGCAGTATAGAATATGGCGTAAGACATGTATAATACAGAGTTGGGAAGAGGTTGAGTATGAGGTAGAGTGTGTGACATCAACTTTGATACATGATACTATTGTTATGACTCTTGGGGAGGGTGGAGACTTTTTGAGCATCTGATTAGGAACACTTATTTATATTAGATGTCAGTTGGGTTGTACATGGGTGATAATATACACATTAGTTGTAGAGACGATTCTGATTGAACATTATGTTTGGGACTATTTAATGGTGTTGATCAGATGGATATGAGTTGAAGACACACGAGGACAATAGACTTGTGATTATCTATAGTGCGGGGGCAGAGTGTGGTATAGCTTTTCTATAGCGAGGTTCCTGTTATAAGGGCGAGGGGTGGGACGAGTGTCGTCAGACGGTATAGACTGTTGGATTACATGGTGGTATATAGTGAGATGGTTAGATACACTGAGGGGTTTAGGGGATGATTTGTGTTGTGGTTTTTTGATGAGGAGTAAGTGGTTGGGAAAGTGGGGTAGTTGGTGTTGTAGTGTCGGATATATAGATATGAGGTGATGGGTAGGTAGTGGATAATATCTTGGCTACACATTCTTGTGGTTGTGACATTCGTAGGTTTGGTAGGTATTTGGGTGTGGGAATGGGGTGTTAAGTGTAAGGGGGGGGAGTTGGGAGGGTGGGGTGGAGGGGGGGTGGGTAGTAGTTGGGGTAATTGGTGATTGCGCGGGTGTCATTGGGAGGTGAGATGTGGTGGGCGGTTTAGAGCGGGCGGTCGTGTGTGTATGCTAGTTCAACATGAGGTGGGTTTGTTTGTGAGAGTGCTGAGGAGGGACATCCTCTGTATATATCTTATGCACTATATCACTGAGACTTGATATGGTGTGTGAGGGTTATGGAGTGGTGAAGATAGTATTATCACCAGGTGGGGGATAGGTGTCGTTTGATCATTTTTCTGACAATAAATATGATGATGTTAGGGTGAGTAGTGAGTGGATTATTAAGTCACATCATATAGTTAGGAGGACTAAGTATATCTAGGGTTGTTGTGACTACAAAGTGATTATTGAGTTCCAGTAGTCTAGTTTGTTGTGTGTGATCACTATTTATGTGGGTGTATCTCAGTGGAGTTTTGGCGTGGACGGTGACATGATTGAGTTTTTTGTTTACACACAGGAATGATGGTCTATACTTGCTAGTATTCAAGGCGAGATTAGGGGTTAACAAAGTGTGAGTAGAGACTATAATTACCTCTAATGAGAGAGTGTAATCGACTTAATGATTGTAGTCAGGTGGAGTTATAGTAGGCACATTAAGAATGTATTCAGAATAGCACAGGGTGTGATACTTAGATCTGGGAATATTCTTAGAGGTAATAGGTAGGGTGATGGGGGACACTGGTGTGTTACTCATGTTATATGTGGTGTACACATTCTACGGGTTGGATAGTCTATGGTGATATTATCTCATGATTGAGCGTCAGTGTGATTTGGGGAGGGGAACAACACTTGACGTGTGTGGTGTAGTAACATTTGAAACAAGATGTGAGTGTGATGTAGGGTGAGTAAGATTGTGGTAGGGGGGTGGGTATGTGATGAGGATGAGGTAGATAGGATTATGGGTATGATATGATTTGGGAGGGGTGTTGTAGGTAGGAGGAGGATGGGGGGGATGGGTTTTGGAAATTTAGGGTTTTGGATTTTAATGTATATGAGCGTTGTGTACTAACACACGATGTTGAGTGTGGAGACACACACACACACGGCAGAGACTTGATAGTTATGGGATTTGGTTTTGGTATGAGTAGTTGAAGTGGTAGGATTGATAGTTAGAACAGAGTTCACGGAGGGGATGTGACATAGACATTATACTACTATGCTATATACAACAGCTTAGTATATGGTTTGTGTGTCCTCATATTGATTTATTTATATGGATCTATTATGTATTAGCGCAACAGAGCTCAGCTTGAGTTGCGATACAGATCGAAGATATTTGTGGTTTATGTTGGTAAGACGTTATATTGGTGATATCAGATTCTATGTTATAGAGTATTGTCACACGAAGGTGTAAGTGAGTAGATGAGCGTAGGTGATTATATAATGTCTAATGTTGGCTGAACAGTATTGTCTTGCTTTATTCATTTAGACACGCAAGCGTTGTCTAGACTTAGTAGTTCAATTATCATATTGTGAGATGTGGGGGGGGGTAATTGCTGTGTTATGTAGAAGTAGCGATGGACTTTAGTTCAAAGTTCACTCTCTGCACATTTTGGATAGGCATAGTTAGTACAAAAACACGGAACACAAAACTTTCATAATATATATTACATGGTTGAGATCACTGGTATTGTGTGATCATATTATTACTTTGTAATATGTTTATGTATATGGATAGTTTGGGATTAATTGGTGAGCGTCTGAGTTAGCTTTCTTCAATTGTATAAGGAGCACAGTGTTTGTCATTGAGGAGTGTGAGTAAAAGGGAGTACACATAGAGACATTTGTCACTGACGTCTTGTCACAAACACGTGACAGGAACTTGTATATATCATAGATGATGACCTGATGGATTGGTGAACATCGAGTACTAAGTGTGTTCTATCTAGTGATCGATAGTATGGAGGAGATGTGGTTTGGTTCTTATAACTCTCTCAAAGTTGGTTAGGGTATCATTTATTCATGGAGGTAGAGAGTTGGACTTTACAGAGTAAATGAGTAATTTAGTTGTGTTGTATGGATACAAGAGAGATTGCATAGGTACAATGATCTTGACTGGACTGTAACAAAGGGTAGGAGCGAGGCCATGTATGGTAGTGGAAATGGTATGGAGAGACACATGGTGGATAGGTGTAGGTGAAGGGGGTGGGGAGGGGGGGATTCGATCACAACAGACAAGCTGATCATGGAGATTAGCTAGGGCAATGGAACGGGGGGGGGGGTTCCGAGCTTTACTGTGAGTGCCTTTAGTAGAGGGTTTACTGTACAAAATTTAAGATCGTTATTGAGTGTGACTATAGAGGTGGGGTGAGGGAGTGAGGGGTTCCATTCATTATTCATTGTAATTGAATGTTGTGATGTGAGTGCCTTAATGGAGGGTTTGCTGGCACACTGATTGTTGAACTCAGTGTGAATGTATGGGTGGACGTGTGGAAATATGGGTTTCTTTCACTTATTCATTGTAATTGAATAGTGGTGCTCGCCATTTTACTGTGAGCACCACTAATAGAGGATTTGCTACCACAATTTCTATCGTTCACCAGTAAGGTTGACTGTGGAACTGGCGTGTGGGGCTTCCGTACATTATTCATTGTAATTGAAGGTTCACGCAATTTTTTGACCCTACTAATAAAGGTTGGTCGGACATTCTGTGTTCTGTCAAATGGTGTAACAAATATATCAAAATATGTATTTCACAAAATGTTTATAATTAATAAAGTGGTATATTAGTAACAAATAATACAACACAGGTGTTCCTATTGCGACCGAACATAAATCCATATTAGCCCCTTCAGGTACATCAAGAAAGAACTGTTCAATGGTTAGAAACATGCCTATTTTTTCATAAAAATATCATTGATACTTATAATATTAAAAAGTAGCTGACATTACAAAAATAATGATTAATATTAAAACATCAGATGTTGTATTTTGATTTAATTTGTGCTTAAAAAAAATTATTTATATATACAGTCGCAAAGCGCACTCTTGAGGATAATACCAACTAGCTGACGCTAGCTCTACGTAATCTCTCCGCTATGTAGCATGAACTTTACTTATGTTGCTACATAATTAAATGAGTGAAAACATTCAATACAAATAGACTATTTGCTTAACACGCCAGCTGTCTGCATTACCATCACTAGGATCGTTAGCATCACTTGGTTGCGAGTAAATCGGCTGAGCTTCGCTACTGCATGTTAATATTATATTGTGATAACAATTTAAAAGCAACATGGAAGAAGCAGTGTAAGTGAACCCTATTATTTTGTAACCTTGAACACCTTATATCGTCTAAGCTAACTGTTCGGTACATGTATAGATTGTTTAAATAAAAATGGTAAGTAACAAGTTTACATTCAACTATTGTTTTTTTTTTTAATTGAGTAGAAATAGGTAAGGCTGTTCTAGAATATAGTTCGAAGTTTCAATAACAGAAAACTAATTTGTAAGTATGATGTGTACGTCCACATTATGGTTAGTTTAGATTAATCACTTTGAAAATGTAATTACTTACAAATACTTGGAATTGGTTAAGGCGTGAAGTATTACCGGTAACCTATCGAAACATATCGCAGTTCAAAGTTTGTTCAGTGTGCAACACTAGTTAGTGTCAGAGACTGATTGTGAATATGAAACTAGTGCACATTGTGACAGAATGAAACAAATAGAAAATCTCCACAATTGGTACGCCTGACCGGCTAGGGTAACAAGCGTGTGATGTGAAATAATGCCATGAACAGTAATTGTATCACCTGCTTGTTTTTGAAAACTAACAAGCAAACAGTTGAAAGAAAGTTTTAACTTGCTATTAACGGATAAATAATGTTATCTCGAATGTAGTTTATAAATGATATCATGGTGAGTAATCAACGGGAATTATTTGTTTATGACTAATCAATCACAATGATTTATGTCTTGTGCGTAATCATGAGTAATAATAAATGCCTATATTTGATGATGAAGTGTTAGTATAATATGTTAATGGACTTAAAATCTTTGCTATAAGGGGGCTTACATTTCTCTGTATTTTTAAGGTGATAGTTATTATTTCTGCTTATTGGCTTATACATTTCTTGCTAATTTTTAATTATTTATTTCTCTCCGTCTTTTTTCATTAAGATTAGGTATTTGTAGAATGAGCATAAACATAACCTCTACATATTGCTCTATAATTTTTTTAGATGTTGATTATTATTTATAAAGTAAACCATGTAAACTGAGGGGGCCCTTTTTAAAAACCCCCCCTTTTTTTTTCCCTTTTTGTCCAAATTTTTTTTAAAAAAAAAAAAAAGTAAAAAATTTTTTAATTTTTTTTTTTAAAAAAATTTTTTTTTTTTTAAAATTTTAAAAAAAAACCTTTAAAAAATTTTTTACTTAATTTTTTTTTTAAAAATTTTTTAAAATTTTTTAAAAAATTTTTTTTTAAAAGGGGGTTTGGGGTTTTTTAAAAAAGGAAAAAAAGGGGAAAAAATTGGCCCCCGGGGGGAAAAAAATTTTTTTAAAAAAAAAAAAAAGAAAAACCCCCCCAAAAAGGGGGGGTAAAACCCCCCGGGGGGGGAAAAAAAAAAAAAATCCCCTTTTTTTTAAAAAAAAAAGCCTTTTTTAAAAAACCTTTTTAAAGGAAAAAAAATTTTTTTTAAAAAAAAAAAAAACTCAAAGGGGGGTTTAAAAAAAATTTTTTTTTAAAAAAAAAATTTTTTTTTTTTAAAAACAAATTAAAAATTTTTTTTAAAAAAGTTTAAAAAAAATTTTTTTGGAAAAAATTTTTAAAAAAAAATTTTTTAAAAAAAAAATTTTTTAAAAAAATTTTTTTTCTTTTTTTAAAAATATTTTAATTTTTTTTGGTTTAACCTTTTTTCCCCTTTTTTTTAAATTTTTTTGGTTTTTTAAAAAAAGTTTTTTTTAAAAAAAATTTTTTTTTTTAATTTTTAATTAAATTTTTTTTAAAAAAAAATTTTTTAAACCGGAAAAACCAAAAACCCAAACCCCTTTTAAAATTTTTTTTTTTTTTTTTTTTTTTTTTGGGGGTTTTTAAAAAAAAAAAAAAAAAAAAAAGGGAAAGAAAAAAAATTTTTCCCTTTTTTTCCCCCCAAAAACCCCCCCCGGGAAAAAAATTTTTTAAAAAAATTTTTTTTTTAAAAAAAAATAATTTAAAAAATTTTTTTTTTTTTTTTTTTTTAATTTTTATTTTTTTAAAAAATAAATTTAAAAAATTTTTTTTTAAAATTTTTAAGGGGGAAAAAAAAAATTAAAAAAATTTGGTTTTTTTTTTTTTTAAAAAATGAAAAAAAAAGGTTTTTAAAAAAAAAAAAAAAAAAATTTTTTTAAATTTTTTTTTAAGGGAAAAAAAAATTTTTTTTTTTTTTAAAAAAAAAAAAAAAAACCCAAAAATTTCTTTTTTTAAAAAAAAAAATTTTTTTTGGGGTTTTTTTTTTTTTAATTTTTAAATTTTAAAAAAAAAAAAAAAAGGGGAAAAAAAATTTTTTAATTTTTTTTTTTTTAACCCAAATTTCTAAAATTTTTAAAAAAAAACAAAAAAAAAAAATTTTTTAAAAAAAAAAAAAAAACCCCAAAAACCCCCAAAATTTTTTTAAATTTTTTTTTTTAAACCCCCAAAAAAATTTAAAAAAAAAATTTTTTTTTTTTTTTCCCAAATTTTTTTTAAATTTTTTTTTTAAAATTTTGGAAAAAAAAGGGGAAAGGGGCCTTTTTTAAAAAATTTTTTTTTTTTTTAAAAAAAAAAACCAAAATTTAAAAAAGGTTTTTGGGGGGGGGGGGGTTTTTTTTTAATTAAGGGTTTCCCTTTTTTTTTTAAAAGGGGTTTTCCCCGGGGGGGAAAAAGGGGGGAAAAGGGGCCAAAATTTTTTTTTTTTGGGGTTTTGGAAAAAAAAAAAAGGGGGGGTTTTTTTTTTCCTTTTAAAAGGGGGGGGGTGGGGGGGGGGCCCCCCCATTAATCATAAATTTTTTTTTTAAATTTTTTTGGGGTTTTTTGGCACAGTTAAAGGGGGGGGGGGGGGGGGGGTTTTTTTTTTTTTAAACCCCTTTTTTTTTTAAAACCCCTTTTTTTTTTTTTAAATTTTTTAAAAGGGGGGGGGGGGGTTTTCCCTTTAAAAAGGGTTTGGGGTTTTTTTCCCCAAAAATTTTTTTTTTTTTTTAAAAATTTTAAAAAAAAAAAGGGGGGGGGGGTTTTTTTTTAATTTTGTTTTAAAATTTTCCGGTTTTTTTAAAAAAATTTTTTTTTTTTAAACTTTTTTAAAAAAAATTTTTGGGGGGGTTGGGGGGGAAAGGGGGGGGAAAAAAAAAAAAAAGGGTTTTTTTAAAAATTTTTTTTTTTTTTTTTAAAATTTTTTTAAAACCTTTTAAAAAAAACATAATTTTTAAAAAAAAAATTTTTTTAAAATTTCCCCCCAAAAAAATTTTCCCCCAAATTTTTTTAAAAAACAAATTCCCCCCCAAAAAAAAAAAAAAAAAATCGTTTTTAAAAAAAACCCCAAATTTTCCCCCAAAAAATTTTTTGGGTTTTTTTTTTTTCTAAAATTTGGTGACAAAAACATTAAAAATTACAATACATTCCGGGAAAAAAACCAAATTTTTTTAAATTTTTTAAAAAAAATTTTTTTTTTTTAAAAAAAAAAAATTTAAAAAAAAAAAAAAAAAAAAAAAAAAAAAACCTTAAAAAATTTTTTAAAACCCCCAAAACCAAAAAAAAATTTTTTAAAAAAATTTTTTTTAAAAAAAATTTTTAAAAAAAAAAAAAATTTAAATAATATTTTTAAAAAAAAAAAAATAATTTTTTTTAAAAATTTTAAAAAAAAGGGGGGTTTTTTTAAAAAAAAAATTTTTAAAAAAAAAAAAATTTTTTTTTTTGGGGGAAAAATTTTTAAAAAAAACCCCAAAAATTTTTTTTTTTTTCCAAACCTTTTTTTTAAAAAAAACCGGGAAAAATTTTTAAAAAATTTTGAAAAAAAATTTTTTGGAAAAAAATTTTTTTTTTGGGGGGGGCCCCCCCCCAAAAAAAACCCCAAAAAAAAAAAAATTTTAAAAAAAAATTTTTTTTTTTAAAAAAATTTTCCCTTTTTTTTTTTTCCCCTTTTTTTTAAAAACCCCCAGTTTTTTTTAAAGGGGAAAAATTTAAAAAAACCCAAAAAAAAAAATTTTTTTAAAAACCCCCCCCCCAAAAAAAAAAAAAGGGGGGGGTTTTAAAAAAAAAAATTTTTTTAATTAAAAAACAATTTAAGGGGAAAAAAATTTTAAAAAAAGGCCCAAAAAAAAAAAAAAAAAAATTTTCCCCAAAAAAAAAAAACCCAAAAAAAAAAAAAAAAGGGCCAAAAAAAAAAAATTAAAAAAATTTAAAAAATTTTTTGGGAACCCCAAAAAAATTAAAAAAAAAAAAGGTTTTTAAAAAAAAAAAAAAAATTTTTCCCCCCCAAAAAAACCCCCAAAAAAAAATTTTTTTTCCCCAAAAAAATTTAAAAAAAAAATTTCCCCCTTTGGGGAAATTTTTTAAAAAAAAATTCAAAAAAAAAAAAGGGCTTTTTATTTAAAATTTTTTAAAAAAAATTTCCCCCAAAAAAAAAAAAAAAAAACCAAACCCCAAAAACCCCCCAAAAAATTTTAAAAAAAAAACCAAACCCAAAAAAAAAAAAAAAAAAAAAAAAACCAAAAAAAAAAAAACCAAAAAAAACCCCCAAAATTTTTTTTAAAAAAAAAAAAAAAAAAAACCCCCCCGGGGGCCCCCCCCCCCCCCCCAAAAAACCCCCAAAAAACCCCCCAAAAAAAACCCCCCCCCCTTTTTTTTTTTTTTTTAAAAAAAAACCCCCCAAACCCCCCCCCCGGGCCCCCCGGAAAAAAAAAACCCCCCAAAAGGGGAAGGGAAACCCAAACCCGGGGCCCCCCCCGGGCCCCCCCCAAAAAAAAAACAACCCCCCCAACCCAAAAAACCCCCCAAAAAAAAACCCCCAAAAAAAACCCCCAAAAAAAAAAAAAAAACCCCGGGGGCCCAAAAAAAATTCAAACCCCCCCAAAAAAAAAAAGGCCCCCAAAAAAAACCCCCCAAAAAAAAAAATTTTAAAAAAAAAAAACCCCCTTTTTTTTTTAAAAGGGAAAAAAAAAACCCCCCCCAAAAAAAAAAAAAAAAAAATTTTAAAAAAAAGGGGGGGGAAAAGGAAAAAAAAAAAAACAAAAAAAAATTTTTTTTTTAAAAAAAAAAAAAAATTTTAAAAAAAAAAGTTAAAAACCCAAAAAAAAAAAAAAATAAAAAATTTAAAAACCCCCCCCTTTTTTTTTAAGGGGAAAAAACCCCCAAATTTTAAAAAAAACCCAAAAAAATTTAAAAAAAAAAACCAAAAAAAAAAAAATTAAAAACCCTTTTTCCCCCAAAAAACCCCAAAAAAAAAGGGGGAAAAAAAAAAATTTTGGGGCCCCTTTTGGGGTAAAAACCCGGGGGGGGGAATAATTAAAAGGGGGGGAAAAAAAAAAAAAAAATTTTTTTTAAACCCCCCAAAAGGGAAAAAAAAAAAAAAAAGAAAAAAAAAACAATTCCCCTTCCCCAAAAAACCCCCCCCAAAAAATTTTTGGGGGCCCCCCAAAAAAAGGGGGGAAACCCCCAAAAAGGGTTTAAAAAACCCCGGGGGGGGAAAAGGGGGCCCCCCCCCGGGGGAAAAAAAGGGGGGGGAAAAAAAAAAACCCCCCCCCCCGGGGGGGGAAAAAAATTTCCCCCAAAAAAAAAACCCCTAAACCCCCCTTTTAAAAAAGGGGGGGCCCCCCAAATTTAAAAGGGGGCCCCCGGCCCCGGGGGAAAAAAGGGGGGGGAAAAAAAAAAATTGGGGAAAAAAACCCCCCCCCCGGGGCCCCCCAAAAAAAACCCCCCTTAAAAATTTTTTACCCTTTTTTAAAAAAAATTTTTGGGGGGCCAAAAAAAGGGGGGGGGCCCGGGCCCCCCAAAAGGGGGGGGTTTTAAATTTTTTAACCTCCCCCAAAAAAAGGGGGGGAAAAAAAGGGGGTTTTAAAAAAAGGGGGGGTTTTAATCCCCAAAAAAAGGGAAAAAAAAAGGAAAAAAATTTTTAAAAAAACCCCCAAAAAACCCCTTTTTAAAAAAAAAAAAAAATTTTTGGGGGGGGGGGGGGAAAAAAGGGGGGGAAAAATTTTTTAAAAAAAAAAGGGCCCCCGGGGGCCCCCCGGGGGGGGGGGGGCCCCCAAAAAAGGGGGGGGGGGGGGGGGGTTTTTTTTTCCCCCAAAAAACCAAAAGGGAAAAAGGGGCCCCCGGAAAAAAAAAAAAAGAAAAAAAACCCGGGGGGAAAAAAAAATTTTTTTTGGGGGCCCCCCCCAAAAAAAAAAAAACTTAAAAAGGGGGAAAAAAAAAGGGGGAAAAAAAGGCCCCCCCCCCCCCCCCAACCCTTTCCGGGGGAAAATTTAAAAAAGGGGGTTTTTTTGGGGGGGCCCCTTTTTTTAAAAAAAATTTTTTTTAAAAAAAAAAATAAAACCAAAAAAAAAAAATTGGGGCCCCCGGAAACAAACCCAAAAAAAAAAAAAAAAACCCCCCAAAAAAAAAAAAAAAAAAACCCCCCCCCCCCCAGGGGGGGCCCCCCCCCCCCCCCCAAAAAGGGGAAAACCCCCCCACCCCAAAAGGAACAACCCAAAAACCCCCCCCCCCCCCAAAAAAACCCAAAAAAACCCCAAAAAAAAACCCCCCCCCACCAAAACCCCCCCCCCCCAAAAAAAAAAAAAACAAACCCCCCCGCCCCCCAAAAAAATTTTAAAAAAAAGGGGAAACCCCCAAAAAAAAATTTAAAAACCAAAAAGGGGGTTTTTTTCCGGGGAAAAAAAAAAAAGGTTCCCCCCCCTTTTTTTAAAAAAAAAGGGGGGGGGGGGTTTTAAGGGGGGAAAAACCTTTTGGAAAAAAGGGCCGGGGGGAAAAACCCCCTTAAAAAAAAAAGGGGGGGGCCGGAAACCAAAAAAACCCTTTTTTTCCAAAAAAACTTTTCCCGGGGGCCCCCCCCGGTTTAAAACCCCGGGAAAAAAACCCCCCAAAAAAACCCCCCCCGGGTTTTTTTAAAAAAAAAAAAAAAATTTTTCCCAAAAAAAAGAAAGGGGGCCCCCCCCCAAAAAAAAGGGGGAAAAAACCCCTTTTTTTAAAAAAGGGTTAATTTGGGGGAAAGGTTTTCCCCAAAAAAAAAAAAATTTTTTTGGGGGGTTTTTCCCCAAAAAAAAAAAACCCCAAAAATTTTAAAAAAAAAAAAAAAAGGGAAAAAATTTGAACCCCATGGAAAAAAAAAAAAACCAAAAATGGGGGGTTTTTTAAAAAAGGGGGGAAAGGGGGGGGAAAAAAAAAATTTAAAAAACCCCCAACCCAAAAAGAAAAACCCCCCAAAAAATTGGGGGCCCCCTTTTTTCCCCCTTTTTTTGGGAAAAACCTTTAAAAAAACCCGGGCCCCAAAAAAAAAAAAAACCGGGGGAAAGGTTTAATTCCCCCCCGGGGGCCCCCCCCCCCTTTTTTTTTTTTTTAAAAAAATTTTTTCCCAAAAAGGGGGTGACCCGTCCCCAAAAAAAAAAAGCGGGGAAAAAAATCCCCCCCCTTTGGGGGGGGTTACCAAAGGGTCCCCGGGGGGCCCAAAAAAACCCCCCCTTGGAAAAATTCTAAAAAACCAAAAACCCCGGGGGGAAAAAAAAAAAAACCCTTTTTAAAAAAAAACCCCCCCTTTATCCAACCCCAAAAACCCCCCCCTTTTCCCACCCCCCCCCCCCAAAAAAAAAATCCAAAAAAAAGGGGGCCCCCAAAAAAGGGGGGGGAAAACCCCCCAAAAAAAAAAAAAATTTTTTTGGGGGGAAAAAAAGGGGGGGGAAGGGAAAAAAATTTTTTAACCGGGGGGAAAAAAAAACCCTTAAAGGGAAACCAAAAAAAAAAGGGGGGCCCCCCCAAAAACCCCCCCCCCAAACCCGGCCCCCCCCCCGCCCCCGGGGGGGGGAAAAAGGGTTTTTTTTTCCCCCTTTAACCCAAAACCCGGGGGGTTTAAAAACCCCAAAAAAAACCCCCCCGGGGTTTTGGGAAAAAAATTAAAAAGGGGGGAAAAAGAAACCCCCCCCCCAAAAAAAGGGGGGAAAAAAACCCCAAAAAAAACCCAAAAAAAAAGGGGGCCCCCCCCAAAAACCCCCGGGGGGCCCCGGGGGGGCCCCCAAAACCTTTTTTTTTTGGGGGGGGGGGGAAAAAAAAAAAATCCCCCTTTTTAAAAAAAAAAGATAAAAAAATTTCAACTTGGGGGGGAAAAACTAAAAAATTTTCCCCCAAAAAAAAAAAAAAAACCCCCCAAAAAAAACCCCCGAAAAAAAACCCCCCCCCCCAAAAAAAAACCAAAAAAACCCCCCCCCCAAACCCCCGGGCCCCGGCCCCAAAAAAAAAGCCCCTTCCCCCCGGACCCCAAACCGGGAAACCCCCCAAAACCCCCCCCCCCCCCCCCCCCACCAAAAAAACCCCCAAAAAAACCCCCCCCCAAACCCCCCAAAAAAACCCAAAAAAAAAAACCCCCCGGGGGGGGGGGCCCCCCCCCCCAAAAAAAAAAACCCCAAAAACCCAAACCCAAAAAAAAAAAACCCCCACACCCCCAAAAAAAAAAGGGGGGGGGGCCCCCCAAAAGGGGGTTTTTCCCCCTTTGGGGGAAGGGCCCCCAAAAACCCCCCAAAAAAGGGGGGGAAAAAACCCCCCTTCCCCCAAACCCCAAACCCCCCGAAACCCCCCCCCCCCCCCCCCCTTTGGGGAAAAAAAATTGGGGGAAAAAAAGGGGGGGGGAGGAACCCCCTTCAAATAAAAATTTTTAAAAAAACCCCCCTTTTTTTTTTAAAATTTTTTTTAAAAAAAAATTTTTAAAAAAGAGGAAAAAACCCCCCAAAGGGAAAAAACCCCCCCCAAAAAACCCCCAAAAAAAACCCCCCCCCCCCCAAAAAAAAAGGAAAAAAAAAAATTCCCCCGGGGGGGGGGGAAACCGGGTTTAAACCCCCCCCCGAAAACCAAAAAAAACCCAAAAAATGAAACCCTTTTAAAAAAAAACCCCCCAAAAAATTTTTTTTTTTTTTGGGGGAAAAAATTTTTTTTTTTTTTTTTTTTAAAAAAATTTTTTTTTTTTCCTTTTTTTTGGGTTTTTTTTAAAAAAAAGGGGGGCCAAAAAAAAAATTTTTTCCCCCCCCCAAAAAAAAGGGGAAAATTTTTTTTTTTTAAAAAAACCCCCCCAAAAAAAATTTTTAAAAACCGGGGCCCAAAAAAAAAAAGGGAAAAAAAATTTTTTTCAAAAAATTTCCCGGGGAAAAATTTTTTAAATTAAAAAAAAGGGGGAAAAAACCCCTTTTTTCCCCTTTTTAAAAAAAAAAAATTTTAAAAAAAAAACCCCCAAAAAAAAAACCCCCCAAAAAAAAAAAAAAATTTAAAAACCCCCCCGGGAAAAAAAACCCCCAAAAATTTTAAAAAAAAAGGAAAAAAAATTTTTTTTTTAAAAAAAACCCCCCAATTTTTTCCCCCCCCTTTTGGGGGGGTTTTCCCCCCAAAAAACCGGGGGAAAAAAAAAAAAACAAAACCCCCGGGAAATTTTACAAAAAAAAAAAAAATTTTTTTTCCCCAAAAAAAAAAAAAACCCCCAAAAAAAAAAAAAAAACCCCCCCAAAAATATTAAAAAAAAATTAAAAAACCCCCTTTTAAAAAAAAAAAAAAAAAAAAATAAAACAAAAAAAAAAAAAAAATTTTGGGTTTTTTTTTTTTTTTTAAAAAAAAAGGGGGCCCCGGGGGGGGGCCCTTTAAAGGGCCAAACCCTTAAAAACCCCAAAAATTTTTTTTTTTTTAAAAACCCCCTTTTTTTTTTTTTTTTTTTTTCCAAAGGGGCCCCCCCTTTCCCCCCCCAAAAAGGGAAAGGGGGGAAAAAAAACCCCCCCAAAAAAAAAAAGGGGGGGGACCCCAAAAAATTTCCCCGGAAAAAAAAAAAAAACCCCCCCAAAAAGGGGGTTTTTTAAAAAACCCCGGGGGCCCCAAAAAATTTAAAACAAAAAAAAAAAAAATTTAAAAAAACCTTTTCCCGAAAAAAAAAAAAAACCCCCCCCCAAAAAAAAATTTACCCCCTTTTGAATTTTTTAAAAAAAAAATTTTTTTTTAATTTTAAAAAACCCCAAAAAAATTTTAAAAACCCCGGTTAATTTAAAAAAAAAAAAAAAAAAAAAAAAAAGGGCCCCCTTTTTTTAAAAAAAAAAAACCACCCTTTTTAAAAAAAAAAAACAAAAAAAAAACCCAAAAACCCCCCCAAAAAAAAAAAAAAAAAAAAAAAACCCCTTTTTTAAAAAAATTTTTAAAAAAAAAGAATTTTTTTTAAAAAAACCTTAAAAAAAATTTTCCCCCTTTTTTCCCCCCCGGGAAAAAAAAAAAAACCCCCAAAAAAAATAAATTTTTTAAAATTTTTTTTAAAAAAATTTTTTTTAAAAAAAATTTTTAAAATTTTTTAAAAAAAAAACCCCCCTTTTTTTTAAAAAAATTTTTTTTGGGGAAAAAAAAAAAAAAATTTTTTTTAAAAGGGGGGGAAAGGGAAAAAAGGGGGGGTTTAAAAAAACCCCCAAACCCCCCAAAGCCCCCCAAAAATGAAAAAAATTTTTTTTTTGGGGGAAAAACCCGGAAAACCCAAAACCCCCCCAAAAAAAAAAAAATTTTTAAAAAAAAAAATTTTTTTTTTTTTTAAAAAAAAAATTTTTTTTTTTTAAAACCCAAAAAATAGGGTTTTTTTAGGGTTTTTTTTTTGGGAAAAATTTTTTTTTAAAAAAAAATTTTTTAAGGCCCTTTTTTTTTAAAAAAATTTTAAAAAAATTTTTTTAAAAAAAAAAAAAAATTAAAAAAAATTTTTTTTTTTAAAAAAAAAAAAAAAAAAAATTGGGTTTTTTTAAAAAAAAAAACCAAAATTTTTTAAAAAAACCCCAAAAAAAAATTTTTTTTTCCCCTTAAAATTTAAAAAAAAAAAATTTTTGGGGAAAAAAAAAAATTTTTTTTGGGGGGGTTTTAAAAAATTTTTAAAAATTTTTTTAAAAAAAAAAAATTTTCCCCAATAAAAAAAAAAAAAAAATTTTTTTTAAAATTGGAAAATTTTTAAAAAAAACCCCCCCCCTTTTTTTTTCCCCCGGGTTTAAAAAAAAAAAAAAAAACCCCCCAAAAATTTTTAAAAAATTTTAAAAATTTTTTTTTTGGGGGAAAAAAAAATTTTTTAAAAATTTTTTTTTTTTTTTTAATTGGAAAAAAAATTTTTAAAATTTAAAAAATTTTAAAGTTTTTATTTTAAAAAAAAAAATTTTTTAAAAAAAAATTGGGGAAAAATTTTTTGGGGTTTAAAATTTTTTTTTAAAAATTTTTTTTTATTAAAAAAATTTTTTAACCTTTTTTTAAAAAAAAAAATTTAAAATTTTTTTTTAAAAATTTTTTAAAAATTTTTTGGGAAAAAAATTTTTTTAAAAATTTTAAAAAAAAAAGGGGTTTTTTTAAAAAAAAAATTTTTTAAGTTTTTCCCCAAAAATTAAAAAAAAAATTTAGGTTTTTAAAAAACCCAAAATTTTTTTTTTTAAAAAAAATTTAAAAAATTTTTTTTTAAAAATTTTAAAAAAAAAAAATTTTTTTTCCCTTTTTTTTTTTAAAAAAAACCCCCTTTTTTTTTTTTTTTTTTTAATTTTTAAAAAAAAAACCCTTTTGGGGAATTTTTTTAAAAAAAATTTTTTTTAAGGGGGGTAAAATTTAAGGGGAAAAAAATCCTTTTAAAAATTTTTTAAAAAAAATTTAAAAAAAAATTTTTTAAAAAAAAAAAAAGGGCCCCCTTTTTAAAATTTTTGGGGTTGAAATTTTTTAAAAAATTTTTAAAAAAAAAGGGAAAAAATCCCCAAAAATTTTTTTTTTAACCCCTTTTTAAAAGGGAAAAACCCCCCCCCTTTTAAAAAAAAAGGGCTTTTCCCCGGGGGGAATTTAAAACCCCCTTTTTTAAAAAAAAAAAAAAAAGTTAAAACCCCCAAAAAACCCCCCCCTTTTTTTTTTTTTTTTGAAAAATTTTAAAAGGGGGGAAAATTTTTTAAAAAATTTTTTTTTTAAAAAAAAAATTTTTTTCCCTTTTTTTTTTTAAAAAAAACCCCCCCCCCGGAAATTTTTAAAAGGGGTTTTTAAAATTTCCAATTTTTTAATTCTTTTTAAAATTTTTTTTGGGGGGGGTTTAACCCCCCTTTTTTTTAAAAAAAAAAAAAAAAATTTTTTTTAAAGGGGAAAAAAACAAAAAAAAAAAAAAAAAAAAAAAATTACCCTTTTTTTTTAAAATTTTTTTAAAAAATTTTTTTTTAAAAAAAAAAAAAAAAAAAGGGGTTTTTTTTTAAATTTTAATAAAAAAAACCTTTTTTTTTTAAAAAAAATTTTTGTAAAAAATTTTTTTTTTTAAAATTCCCCTTTTAAAATTTTTAAAAAATTTTAAAAAAAAAACCCCTTTTTAAAAATTTTTTTTGGTTTTTAAAAAAGGGGGTTTTAAAAAAATTTAAAAATTTTTCCAAAAATTCAAAAAAAATTTTCCCCCCAAAAAAAAAAATTTTGGGGGAAAGGGGGAAAAAAACCCCCTTAAAAGGGTTGGAAAAAACCCCCAAAAAAATTTGGGGGGGGGTTTTTTTTTTAAAAAAATTTTTTTTAAAAAAATTTTTTTTGGGGGGGCCCCAAAAAAAAAATTTTTTAGTAGTGTCCACGCCGATAGCAACCATTGAGGGGGACACCATGTCGGTATTAAGAGGAAACCGACATCCATCCTATCGCCTACAACCTCCCAAACACTTTGTTCCCAAGTAGCTGGGTTACAGCACTGGCGCCACCAGTGCCGAAAATTTTTTTTATCGAGAGGTAATTTATATAAGGGGAATTACTCTTAATATTCATAATCATAATTTTTTTTGTTTGGCTAAATTAATATACCCTTTCAGTGCCATAAATTGTTTTGATGGATGTTTCCAAAAAATTGGCGTTGATTTTTGTATAAGGTGTATCCAAAAGTGCCGTAGCATTTTTACTCAATTTGCAAGGGTTTGGGGGAAAGGCTTTAACTCCTTTTGTTAATGAGATAGAATAAACATTTATATATCAATTTAAAGCTAATAACCAACAACACAACATTATAGGTAAAAAGAAAAAAAGAAAAACTTACCAAAACATATTTAAAATTTTTTTACATTCTTGGCTTTCTTCCAATATTAAAAAAATAGGCAAAGTATTTATTTTTGTATACTTTTCAATGCACAATTTAACTGTTTATTTGTATGTAAAAATTCATGTAGTCAGTTACCTTTTTTTACCTTTTTATAAAATTACACTTCGACAATTTTGGTATATATTCTGTACATATACTGCCATCATAATAATGGTATATTTGTGTTTTTACGAGTGTAAACTAAAATGTTTATGATAAGAAGAGTTTGTCATGAGCAGAGTTCATATAAAATATGTGGAAAAACATGCATTTACTAATTAATTACTAATTTTATTGTAAACTTCCCTGCTTAACCGGACGTTTACACCTCTGGGACTTTCTTTAAACGTCCCGGCTTAGCAGGACATTGGTACTGAAGGTTAAAAATGAAGGGATCAAACATTAAGGTTGAGACATAACATGATATAGAATATATTTGATTAAAATGTAGGCTAGTTAATTATAATTAAAAGAATATAAACTTATGACAATATACCAGAAAATAATTATGTTATGATATTTAGTTTAATTTTGATTGAAAAATTACGACCAACGTCAGATATTAATTGTTTAGCTGATAATACAAAACTGATAATTTTATTTAAACTAGAAAAGGTGGATTTAAAGGTATATCTTTAGTGAAGTGCTGCTCCTACAAGAGAGAACGAGGTTCATTTCACCCAGATTAAGTGCAATATAATATATGGGTTTCCCCCAAATCCTTATTCCACCACCATCAAAACATCTTGGGAATCCATTATGTCGGTGGCCACGCTGTGAAATTTATCCCCCAATACTCTTTTCGTTTAAAATTTAAGTAGTTTCGAATCCTAACCATTTCTCTCTCACGCAGCTTCTTATACACTTTATACACACACAAAAACTACGTAAGTTATTTTACTTCATGAAAGAGAAAAGTGAGATTTCAGTATTATCGACCTCTTCGGTGAACTGATTCTCTATCACAAGTGCCCGTCTCAAATGTCTTTCAAAGTGATACCAATGTGTATGGTTCCTATATATTTCTTACCTCTGTCCCTCTACTGACAATCTAATTTATCATATTCTCGTGTTATTTCCTAATTTTACCAATTTTATATCGTACCTAAGTCATACGTCTATCAATCTATCGTGAATATAGCTAATAAAGTGTTCATATACGTTTCTTGTTTATATAAGCCTAATATTACAGAGTTGACTGCCTGTGAAATTACAAATATATTTTCATTGTTTTTTGTACATAAACCATTGGTTTTGTATACACACTTAAATTTATCGTCAAATGTTAAATTTTGTTATCAAACTATCTGCTTTTTTGTGGTTATTAATGAAGTGGTAGTATAGTCCTATTTAAATGTAGCGCAGTTTACCCATCTGTGGTAGCAGATCTCACTAACTAATTAAGCAAATATTCAATTAGATGATATATTTTATTGTATGTGTATACTATCAATTATAAAACCAAAAAAATTATTGTCATGTTTATGTATTTTCGGATCTCCTATTTTAACTAAATTAGTCCATTTAACTAATGGCAATGTTATTCTTATTGGAAAAGGGATACTTTGAGGGATTGTTTTAATCCCTTACGAATGGAATGTCAAGAAGATGTTTCTTTTTGGGCATCTACGATGCTAAAGCTAACTTTGTACAACATCATTTAATGTACATCCGTTCAGTGGTTCTATACATTTTGTGATACTTCGTATTTATATAAACACTAGCCGACATCCTCCCTTCCCTATAGGGTGGTTCTCTACGCTTGCTTACGATTCCCTCAATACAAACTCTCTAAATTGGTAATCTCCATTGGTACTCACTAAAAACTCTCTCGATTGGTACTCTCTAAATCTACATCTCAATATAAACGCTCAGACTTCTGCTGCTTTCCTAGATAATAAAGTGTTATAGTCTGGAAAGCTCTATAAGTCTATTTTAGGATGATGCAAAGTAGTACCACCATGTCGGAGTTAAGAGAAACTACATATAAAATTTCACGATGAAAATAAAATTAGAAAAGCTTTTCTGGAATTTTTATTTTTTTGTATCAACGGTTTAAAATAAATTATTAAATGAATGTCAATCTTACTGTTACGAAATAAAGGATACGTTTAGGGGCTGTTTCATCCCCTTATGGATGGAATTTCAAGATATATTTTCTTGGTGAGTCTCTATGATGTAAAGCTAACTTCCCTCCAAATTTCATCAACAACCTTTCAATGGTTCCAGAGATTTTATGACGAATGAGTTTACCGCTTTTGGATCATATATATTAAGATATATTACCACTCTTATATATTGCACAGTAAATTATTGCTTATCATGTAAATTATTAGCATGATAAAAGATTAGATCATAAACAGTGTAAGCTTTTTTTAGTTTGTTATGTGTTAAATAACTGCACATTTTAAAGTGCTACATCTTCTAAATATTACTAAAGTTTTCATATTTTTAAAACATTTTTTGTTAAGAGATGGAGTTTTTTTAGAAGATTAGTACTGGGATTGTTCACTCGGTACATTAAATAGTCCTTTAAATTATGTGATACTTTTTCCAAAACAAAGCATTCTTACCATTCAAATAATAAAATGTTTAGATTTAATTAGCTATATTACTTTAGATAGTTCTATACAGGCTAACAAATTTTTATCAAGAATTGAGGACGTTTAAGAAATATGAGTATAAAACCCTCCTAATGATCCTAAAAATTATTTACTTTTATTTTTGTTTTGTTTATATTCTTGAGACACCAATATTCAAGATATGGGTGAATATGGATTTCGAATGAGTGTAGTAGGGTGGATGTAGCCTTTGTTAGATATCTAGGATGACTATTCCTAAGAAAGTGTCATTAACAGCTTCATTATAAATGAACAGCCGGCCACTAGAAGCTGCACCCTCTCAAAATGCTAATAGACGACATTAATCCTGTGTCGTTAGCAGCAATTAATTGAGATCGAAATGAGAAACATTTTGAGAAACTGAGCATCTAGCATCAATTGAACAAGAATGCGAAATAAAATTGAAGTAGTTCATTTATAACTGTGTTGTTTTACTTTTTAATGGATTTGTAATTGTTAAGCTTGTTTTTCAATCACTATTACAAGTGATTTTATATGTAAAAAATATAATTTAATTAATGCAAAATACTAAATAAAACTGAAAGTACACATTTTATTAGGTTTATTATAAACTATAATTAAGTTTTTGAGTTTAAATTTGGAATGTAACTTTATATATTTAAGATTGTAATTTGTTTTGTTTTCTGTACAGTGCTTATTATTTATTAAACATTTGATAACAATTATTTAAGTCTCTCCCTTAATCACAGCCGTTTTGTTTTCATGGGATTATGTTTTCGTTTGGTTTGGCATTTCCAAAATTTTGTTTTCATAGGAATTGTGCTCTCATTGATGAACTTTATTTTTATGTTTTACTTTTGCAAATAATTTGTAACCATATCATATTGATTTTTATTGTGGTTTTCGTTTGTTTTATGACTTAATTTTGAAATACTTTTTAACAATTTTGATGGAGTTTAAATAGCGAATCAATAGAATATACAGATAAATCTATAGATTTTCAAATAATAATATACATACCTAGAAGAAGTGTCGTAAAATATAACTAAAGAATGGGTTGGAAATATGAAATTAGGATACTAAATTAACATTTTATTGAAATTATGAATTCAATACACATTTCAATCAAGTTTTTTGTTGTATATATATATATATATATATATAATATATATATATATATTATATATATATATATATATATATATAAATGACTATAGTTCAAATTGTGTGTTAAAAATAGTTTGAATACTATTATAGAGATAATCGATTACTTTTAATGTATTGTATTATTTTGAACAATAATAAAATTCTGTTGCAGAATGATATTTATTAGTATTACGTTTTGAATATTCAAAAGGTTTTTAAGAAAATAAGACATTTATATAATAATTATAAGTGAAAACCCCTAGAAACAATACAAGAAATAAAATATTATTATTAAAAATATCAGTATGTGATAATTTACAGCAAACTAATATTTAAACATTTTTCCATTTATGGTTGCAGTTTAAACCAAA
>JAQJVL010003990.1:0-51430 GCA_035578905.1 Stictocephala bisonia
ACGATACTTCTAAAGGACACAAAGTAGACCAATGGTGTGTGAGTCCGTCGTTACACGTTCCTTTCCACATTACGCTAGGTTTCATTGCAGAGAGTTTGTTATATATTTAATATATTGTATACAGTACAAGTAAACGTCACACAATACAAATTTAATAAAACATAAACTAAAAATGCACAAATATATTACAATAGAAGTACAAAATGCACAAATACTATGGTCATCAATTTCGATGAACCAAGCTCAACTTCCTCAGACCAGAGGGATTCACAAAAGAATGGAAAATTGTGTTAAACAACTCAATTTATAGGCCTATGATCACGTGACCCCAATTCAAATTCATTTATTGACAAAATTCATACATTACAAGCATTAAAACTCAATTACAATGTTGCATTAAAATAATACAGTGTATAAATATCGAGGAATGTAGTCTTTCAAGAATCACTTCAAAGCATACAGAAAAGCAAACAACAAATAATAAATATATTTAACTTGCAAACAGACGAGATTATGCTCGGTCAAAATATATTAGGTTATTAATCATTACAACAAACTAAACATATAAAAAGTGGGTTAATAAATATTTAAATAAGATATTACAAGACAATTATTCTGTACATGCTCAAATAAAAACATAAATTAAAATATGTTGAAATTAATAAATTACAATGCCATTAATTAGATAAATAAAAAATGTTACAATAAATTAATTTTACAATATACTAAATTAACGCATACTGGCGTTTACAGCTTTTAAAAAATTGTTTAATAAATAACTAAAAATATCAACACTTACGGAAAGCGAATTGTGTAGCCTAATCATATCATTGAGTGGAGAGTTAGCGGACAGGTTGGTACGAGAAAAGCAGGGAGTGAACGACACACGACTCCTTGTATTATGCCGAGGAACATTGAATTGTAGTTTTGACAATAGAGCCGAGTCATCGAGCCCACCACCCACAAGCTTATGCAGGCAAGCCAACATAGCCACCTTCCGCCGCACACTCAGAGAGTCTAAATGAAATATCGATAGTAGCTCCGAATATGGAATCACTGTTGTAAAGTGACCAAATTTCTTGAAATACACAAATCTCAAAAATTTTGTCTGAACATTCTCAACCTTATCTGAGAGGTAAGCGTATGATGGCATCCAGATAACTGAACCATATTCTAATCTAGATTGTACTAAGGAGCAAAATAGAAGTTTGACTAAATTCGCATTTTTTAAGAAATTAGAAGATCTATGGATAAAGCCTAGAACCGCAAATGAAGATTTACATATAGATATAACATGATTAACAAAGGTAAATTTCTCATCAAACGTGATGCCCAGATCTTTAATGGAATTATTGGATGCCAGTTGAACGCCACCCATATTATAATGTGAGTAAACTATATTTTTGTCAGATCTTTTGGAAAAACGAATAACAGAACACTTATCCAGATGAAATTTTAAATTATTGGAACTCCATTGAAAGAGGTTATCCAATGGCTGGAATCGTCTAAATGGAGGCTGCTGTGATATTATTGGTCAATTCCTATTGGCTGTTATTTTTGTTCTTTTTTTCTCTGAAAATACATTATTAAAAACTATTTCAGAATCAAAACTAACCTGTTCATTCATTTATTTATCACGATCCTTACATTGTTCTTTAAAAATAAACAACTTTTCCCAAGCATTCATAATACGACCCTTCTTACAAACTTTTAGAATATCTACATTTTCATCTATTTTATTCAAACTGTGGTTACAATTCAGAAAGTGTTTAGCTACATTAGATCTTTCAGGTTTCTTATTTTTAAAAGCAGACACATGGTTTTTATATATTTTGCTGAAATTTACAATCATATAATCTATGTAAAATTATTACAATCTTTACAGTTAATACTATATATTCCTGAATTATAGAATTTATCTTCACTTTCAATATTTATTTATTTATTTACCAACGGTTACACCATTTACAATAGTTTACAGTATTATTTTTTTGTCATACAATTGGTACAGGATGGCACAGCAAGAGAAAGCATGATACATGCTGACACGTGAATATTTTACTCCTTTCTGACATTTTCATGCTTTTTAACTTTCTTTTGTGTGTGCAACTTTATTAAAGTCAGATAAGGGAGTTGATAAAGGCAGAATCTGAGTGTACTTTCATGATGGAAAATAAGTGCATCGCAATATGTAGAGCAAGATGAAACAATAAATAATGCATAAATGAGTAATAACAACAATGACCACATGAATCTACAACAAGTACGAGGCAGAAATAGACAATAAAAAGCAATAACAATAGTAAGTAACCATGAGAACTAAGTACAAATAACGTGCGTCTTGATGTGGAGAGCTAAGGGCAGATAATAACTATAATAAGATAGACTATATATGTTTTATTTATTTATTTAATGGACAAAGCCATGTACATTAAATAACAGTTCTGTCCATCCCCGTCTCACACAACAGCTAGCTTCAGAAGTATGTTATATAGGGCGTATTCAATACCATTAAGTGTTGCAGATAGAAAACAGGAAATCAATTTAATAAAAGCAATAGCTATTGCAAATGGATGCAAGGAATCAATCATTGATGAAATTAGAAGTAGAGTAAAAAGAAAATAAAATTCGAGACCAAAAACGAACAACACTTAAGAGAGAAAAATCCGATAAAAACGAAAGAAGTATGTATCCCTCCATTACAATGGACCGTTTACACAAAGCTTTGGTAATATATTTACAGTAAGAAATTCAATTTATCAGCAGATTTTAAGACTCGTAATACTATTTCAAACATTTAATACCCGAATATTGAAAGTGAAGATAAATTCAAGCATTCAGGAATATATAGTATTAACTTTAAAGATTGTAATATATTTTACATAGGTAAGATTGTAAATTTCAGCAAAAGATATAAAAATCATGTGTCTGCTTTTAAAAATAAGAAACCTGGAACTGAATAAAACTAAAACACTGAAAATAATGCACGATGTTGTTTGAACAAAATAATGGACTGTAATGAATTGAAATTATTCTAACAATACAGAGAAAAAACATATTGAAATGTACAAACAGCTGATAACTTGATATTTTTGACATTACATTAAAAATTGATATTATTACTATATACATTCTTCCGGCAGGAAATTAGTGATTGTCTTTATCGGTGGGAAGTTTAATGATTTTCACAACTGGTCTTCTAAATATTCCTTTTATAGTTTCCAAGTCCACCGATCTAACTGTATTGTGTTTGTCAGGATAAATTTGGTTAACTATTGCAATTGGGTATTTCATTGGTTGCACATTGTCTTCTTTGATTAAAACTACATCTCCAACTTTGATATTTTCTTGTTTGGTTTTCCATTTTTGCCGTTGTTGAAGAGTGTGCAAATATTCAACATGCCATCTTTTCCAAAAGTCTCTTCTCAGTTTTTGAACTAGTTGCCATCTTTTATTGTAGTTGATTGGGCCGTTTTCTGCACTTTTGTCAGGAAGGGCTGTCAAAGTATCACCAGTAATGAAGTGTCCTGGGGTCAAAATGTCTGTTTCAGATTGGTCACTTGAAAGTCTGCAAATAGGTCTAGAATTGAGTATCGCTTCTATTTGAATCACAAGCGTGTTCAATTCTTCAAACGTCAAAATGTGATCTCCAAGTACTCGCTTCAAGTGATGTTTGGCTGATTTAACTGCTGATTCCCATAGTCCACCCATGTGAGGGGAGCTTGGAGGGATAAAATGCCAGTTTATTCCTTTTGTGGCAGATTTGTCATGAATTTCATTACTTGAATCTTTGAAAAACTTCTTTAGACTGTTGTCGGCTCCTACAAAGTTTGTGCCATTGTCCGAGTATATGTCTTTCGGTAGGCCTCTCCTTGAAATAAATCTGTTAAGCGCTGCTAAAAAAGCTTCTGTTGATAAGTCTGAAACTAATTCCATATGTACAGCTTTTACGCTCATGCAAATGAATATTGCCAAGTAAGTTTTCCTTAAAGTTTTGCAACGTCCTCCCATTTGTTTCGTCAAGAAAGGACCTGCATAGTCACATCCAGTTTCAAAAAATGGTTTTGTCAGTGTAACTCTCGATGATGGTAGGTTTCCCATTAGAGGACAAATTGGTGTTCCATTGAATTTTATACATTTTACACATCTTCTTACAATACTGCGTATTTGATTTCTCACATTACCAACAAGCCAATATTTTTGTCTCACATCATTCGTGATAAATTGAATCCCTGCATGGAAATACTTTTCATGAGTATGAGTTAAATAAGTTTTTACAAATGAGTGATTTGCAGGTAAAATAATTTGATGAGTTTTGTTGTAGTGTAGGTTCGAATTTTGGATCCGGCCACCAACTCTCAAGATTCCATGTTCATCAATAAAAGGATTCAAACTTAAAAGTTTGCTGTTCTTTTTTACTCTTCCTTTATCTTGTAAATTTCTCATATCATCTGGAAAGCTCAATTGTTGAATATGTTTCACAATGCATCTGTGTGCGTCTTCCAGTTCATGCACTGATAAAGGACCTGATATATTACACCTTTTGATGTTTTTTAAGTATCTCATGCAGTAAGCTGTTACTCGAATAGTTTTTGTATAAGAATTAAATTTGAGATACCATTCGTCTTCTTCTTCTTTAGTTGTTAAAGCACATTTAATTGTTCTTGTTTCAGGAATTGTATTTGAATCGAAACAATAATTTTCAAGATCATTCTTGTTGTTCAACGCTTGAGGTTCAGAAAGCCATTGAGGGCCTGACCACCATTTCTGTTCTTTTGTGAGTTTTTCTCCTGAAATTCCTCTTGATGCAATGTCTGCTGGGTTTTCTTCCGATTTAACGTGTTTCCATTGAGAAATGTTTGTTAATGCTTGTATTTGAGATACTCTGCTACTAACGAAGGTTTTCCACTTCATAGGATCTTTAGATATCCAAGCTAAGACTACAGTTGAGTCCGTAAACAGATATGTATTTTCAATTGGTAGATAAGGTTTGATCTTTGCTACCATCTTCGCTAATAATAGCGCTCCACATAGCTCTAGTCGTGGAATTGTACTCTTCTTTAAGGGGGTGATTTTTGATTTTGCCATGATTAATCTTACTGTTGTTTGTGTTGACGAGACACTTCTCATGTAAAGTACTCCTGCAGATGCTTTCTCCGAAGCATCGCAAAATCCTACTAAATCATGTGTTGCATTTTGTTCAAATGAAATCAGCGGTCTGGGAATGGTGATATTTTTGAAATGTTGAAGTCCGTTTCTATGTTGATGGAAGTCGTTTGCTATTTGCTGAGGAACCTCGTCATCCCAACTCTTGCATTGTGACCAAGTGTCTTGAAGGATTAATTTTGCCTTTGTAACTGCTGGACATAAAAATCCTAAGGGATCATAGAGTTTTGCTACTTCTGATAAAATGATTCTCTTCGTCAATGGTGTAGGTATATTTGTCACATTCAATGAATATAGATATGTATCATGGTGAGGATTCCATTGCATTCCTAAAAGATTAACAGTATTGTCCTTGGACTGAATTGATACTTCAGTTTGAGACTGATCGCTGATAAGCTCTTTTGAATTTGATGACCACTTTCTTAGGTTGAATCCTGATCGACTCATTACATGTTCTAAATCCTGTTTTATTTGCTTAGCATTTTCAATTGTATCTGCGCCTGAGATAAGATCGTCAACATAAAAATCTTCTTTTAAAATTCTACTAATTTCTGGATACTGCTTCTTGACGTCATCTGCTAGTTGATGTAAGCATCTGATTGAGAGGTATGGGGCACAAGCAGTTCCATATGTGACTGTACAGAGATCATAAGATTGAATATGTTCTGAAGGATTTGATCTCCAAAGAATTCTCTGATAACATTGATCTTCTGGTGTTATTAAAATCTGTCTGAAAAACTTCTCAATGTCTGCAGTAAAAACACACTTGTGTAGTCTGAAACGTGTAAGTAAGGATACTATGTCTGATTGTAACTTTGGGCCAATGTACAAATGATCGTTTAAAGAAGTGCCACTTGTAGTTTTAGATGAACCGTCAAACACTACTCTGACTTTAGTTGAAGTACTACTAGGTCTGTATACTGCATGATGTGGTAGGTAATAGTTGTGATTCATCATACTTGTGTCACTGTTTGGGGTAGGTTTCATGTGATTTAACTCAATGTACTCATTTATGAATTGATCATAAGACTGTTTCTTGTTTTTATCTTCCTCAAATGAACTTTCTAAACGTTGGAATCGTTTTAATGCAATATGATATGAGTCACCTAAACTTGTGATAGAGGGTTTGAATGGCAAATGAACACAAAATCTGCCCGATTGATCTTTTGAATGTGTATTTATGAAGTGATCCTCACATATTATGTTTTCATCTGTACTAGCTGGTGAATCCTGTTTGTAACCAACATCCTCAGAATTCCAAAATTTCTCCATTAAAGTATTTAGACCATCATCATGTCTGATAAACAGTGTTTTGACTTTATTTGAAGCTGTTTTGACATCTGCTAATGAGATTTCACCTATCAATAAGAATCCTAGTTTTGTATTGATAGCACAAGGGGTTCCTGGTGGACCTCTGATTACTCCATCTATTAAAAGTGATGAATAGATATCAGCACCAAGAATGATATCGATGCTGCTTGATTGAAAGAAAAATGGATCAGCAAGTTCAAGGTTGTTTATGTGTGTCCAATGATCAAATGATGATGAAGACAATGAGGTGATACTGGTAAGCGTCACCTTTTCACACTTCATTTCCCCGCGCCAGCATGGGTTTACTCCAGGACGCTCCACTGCAACTAATCTCTTAACTTTTTAATCAGACATATTTGATACCTTTGTCAAACGTTCCCAGGTAGATGCTATTGAGCTCAATTTTACAAAGGCGTTTGATCGGGTTAACCATGAACTACTGTTCTGTAAACTGGAGGCTCTGGGGTTTGGTGGAAGTGTGCTGCGCTGGTTATCTTCCTACTTGCAAGATAGAGTGCTGCAAGTTCGTTTCAACGGGATGTTGTCTCGCCCCTTCAAGGCCACATCCGGTGTTCCTCAGGGCTCCACCCTGGGTCCCCATCTTTTCAACATCTTTATTAACGACGCTGTATCCAATTTACGCTGTAACTACTTGTTCTTCGCTGATGACCTCAAACTTTACAGGGAGGTGTCGTCACACCTATCAATAAGAATCCTAGTTTTGTATTGATAGCACAAGGGGTTCCTGGTGGACCTCTGATTACTCCATCTATTAAAAGTGATGAATAGATATCAGCACCAAGAATGATATCGATGCTGCTTGATTGAAAGAAAAATGGATCAGCAAGTTCAAGGTTGTTTATGTGTGTCCAATGATCAAATGATGATGAAGACAATGAGGTGATACTGGTAAGCTTTCTCAATATGAAAGTGTTGACTCTGATTGCTTCTTGTTTTGTGCGCAACAAACAAGTTGTAAGGCCACGTGTGTTACCAACATGAGTATGACCAACACCTTGTACTTGAACATTACATGATTGTATTTTCAAGTTGAGTTTTTGAGCACAATGCTCTGAAATGAAACTTGCCTCACTACCAGGATCAATCAAAGCACGACATTTCTGAAAGTCGCCTTGAAAGTCTTGAATTTCAACGATTGCTGTTGAAAGTAATACTCTTTTTACATTATGAACACCTGTTGATAATATTTTTGGGTTTGCTGCTACACTGTCAGTAGATTGTTGTGCTACTGAAATCGTTGAGTCTTGTTTGTCACTTTTCAACGGTTGTGAAAATGGTGAATCTAAGTTAGTTACTGAATGTGTTGAATTTGACTTCTGTAAATGCAATAAGGTATTATGGGGCTTTGAGCAAATTTTACATTTTGAACCTTTGCAAGCTGAAATAACATGACCAGCTGACAGACAATTGAAACATCTGTGAAGTTGTTTCACCTTTTGGATTCTGTCATTTGTGTTGAGTTTCAAAAACTCATTGCAACTGAATAACTCATGAGAGTTTTGACACATAGGACATGAGACACACTTAACCCGATTTACTTCAGTTGTGTGTAGACCTAGACCTGGTTTCATTGCTGAATTGCTTTGATTAGTCTTGAAGTTAAAACTAGATTTTACTTTATTGACACTGCTAGCATCTAGTGCATGTATGTATTGTTTTAAAAATGTTTCAAACTCTGAGAAAGAAGGGGGTTCAACTGACGTGCTACTTAACTCCCATTTAGTTCTCAAGTCTTGATCAAGTTTGGAAGCTAACATGTAAACTAACAAAATATCCCACTCTTCAGTTTTGTAACCAAGGCTATTTAGAGCTCGAATGTTCACATTTGCTGTATCTAGTAACTGTTTAATGTTTGCTAGTGATGAAGCATTTGGTAATGAAAATAATGCATTTAAATGAGCATTGACTATAAGTTTTTTGTTTGAGTATCTTTCTTTTAAAATATCTAAAGCTACATTGTAGTTAGGTTGTGTCAAGGGCAAGGATGAGATGAGACTGAGTGGTTCTCCCTTTAAACTAGATTTCAGATAGTAAAATTTCTGAATTTCTGCCAAATCATTGTTTTTGTCGATAGTTGAGTTGAAAAGATCAAAAAAAGATGTCCAATTTTCAATTTTACCCTCAAAGGTTGGTAAATTAATTTTGGGCAGTACTACTGTGTCATTTTTCCTACTGAAGCTAAATTCTTTGACTGATTGGTTTGATGGGGTTGAATTCAATTTATTTGAGTTGTTTAAAATGGTGTCGAATTCAGATTTTAGTGAATAGTAATTATCTTCAAACTCAATAAAATTTGTATCTGTATCATCTGAAGCTATGGTATCAATGCTGGATTGTACTTCACAAAATTCCAAGTAGAGTTGTTCGAGTTTTGAGTCTCTTACCTTAATGTCTGAAATTGCTCCATTTTCTACATCAAAATTACTTACAAAATTAACCATCTGTGTAATGGAAGCTTTTAGTCTGCCTCTTTTTGCTATTAGAATTTTCAAATCTTCCATTGTTTATGTTTGGAAATGTGCTGAAATAAATAACTATGAAGTATTGTTTTTATGATTAAAAACAAAACAAAACAAAAAATGATTGCCTTTTTGACTGAAACAAAATAATATCCTTTGCTCTAAGGACCAAATGGAACTGAATAAAACTAAAACACTGAAAATAATGCACGATGTTGTTTGAACAAAATAATGGACTGTAATGAATTGAAATTATTCTAACAATACAGAGAAAAAACATATTGAAATGTACAAACAGCTGATAACTTTATATTTTTGACATTACATTAAAAATTGATATTATTACTATATACAAAACCTGAAAGATCTAATGTAGCTAAACACTTTCTGAATGTAACCACAGTTTGAATAAAATTGATGAAAATGTAGATATTCTAAAAGTTTGTAAGAAGGGTCGTATTATGAATGCTTGGGAAAAGTTGTTTATTTTTAAAGAACAATGTAAGGATCGTGATAAATAAATGAAATAGTTTTGATTCTGAAATAGTTTTTAATAATGTATTTTCAGTGAAAAAAAGAACAGAAGTAATAGCCAATAGGAATTGACCAATAATATCACAGCAACCGCCATTTTGACGATTCCAGCCATTGGAGTCACGTGATCATAGGCCTATAAATTGAGTTGTTGAACACCATTTTCCATTCTTTTGTGAATCCCTCTGGTCTGAGGAATGTGAGCGTGGTTGACCGAAATCGATCACCATAGTATTTGTGCATTTTGTACTTCTATTGTAATATATTTGTGTTGTATGACGTTTATTTGTACTGTATATATATACCAATATGTATTATGCTAATTAAAAACTAATTATATTAGATAGTATTTTTCGGAGAAAACCATAAGTCTACTTTTCCAACATTCCGATTTTAGCTGTTGTAGAAGAATAGACAAACTTTTTGTTGGCAGAAGCAAACTATCACTATTTAAGCTGAATATTCGCAGTTTTAAGAGGTCCCTAATGCGTATCTTAAATTTGACATTCAGTTGATCTTAGATCATATCTTTTATCCAATTGTTATCCAATATAAACTAGATGTATGTAAATCAAGGAGTACCTATTATCATTTTCTAGCCCAATTTCATCTGCCCATAACCACTCTCTCCAAAACAGTACACATTTGAAAGTTCCTCACCACCGCACGTCTTTTTTCAAAAATCACCTATTTTATAACGGCATCAGATTTTTCAATAAGTTACCTCTTGAACTCAAGTGGGAGTCAAAACTTTAAAAATTAAAAAATCAGTTCAGAGCCATACTCGTAGATAGATCTAACTACAGCATTCATGAATTTCTTGCTGGTGGTTCAATGTAAACAACTCAACATATGTTGTGCACGTTAGATTTATATTTTTTAATTTTAAGTTGTAAATAGTATGAAATAGTGTATATTTCATTTATATTACTAATATATTTTAGTTTTGGCTTCTAAGACTTATAAATACTATATATATATATATATATTGACTTAGTTAATGCAATGTTGTATTGTGACTTTAACTAAATAAATGACTTATTGACTTATCAATGTAGAAAAGGCCCTCTGGAAATTACGAAAGAGTTAAGTAGGTATAGATTTTACATTAATTATGCAACGCCCTATTTGCAATTTGATAGCACCAGATAAAAAATCTAAATGTATTAAATTTCATATTAAGGAAAAAATATTACTTAGAATGAAACAAAAACTTTAAAACAAAAATACCTATTTGATACTGGAATTTCGTATTTGCTTGCCGATCAATTAGTATAGGCCAAAACGTAGCAGATATATGTTTATGAATGATAAATATACTCAAGCCCAAATTTTCTTGTACATGACAAATGGACTTGACACATTTGTAGGAAATTCTTGAATGATACAAATTTTAATTTGCTGTGTTCCAAGATAAAGGGGATATAAATAGCAATGCCTAATTTAGATGGCTGTTGACAGAGATGAGGTTAATTAATCCCTTAAATGGTTGTTGATAGATACAGGTATCTCTAATTATGAGTCCCTTAATGTTCACAACATTATGTAAACCTACGCGAAAGAATAGATTTAATAAAATCCATGAAGACACAAACACAATTAAGGAGAAAGTTAAGGAATGAAGGAATAGAATCATTTCTATTATCGAAACTCTTCAAAAAAATTATGTCATATAAAATTTTACCATGGTGATGGTAAGTTTTAATTTTATGATTCAATTTACAGTTATGAAGCTTATAGGTCTAACATTCAATTTCAGAAATGGGATGAATTGTCCATGGCTGATCCCATTTTAGACGATATTGTTTCAAAAGATTTAATAACCTTAAAAGCTTAAAATTTTAAAATAAGTTTTGATGTTATTAAATTATAACCGGTTTTTTTTAAAGCTGCATTTTGCAACCGAGTGCCAATATATGACCAATATAACTGCCTACTATTAAATCATAAGTAATAAATAAAATTCAAAATTAATAATTGACTAAACAATATTTATCAACATTTATATAGTAAATATTCAACTGTTTTCATTGATCAAATCATCTGTTAAATATTTAAAGAAACATTTGATCTACAAATTAATTTATATTTTTATTAAAAACTGTTTATGTTGGTTAGTTTTTTAAAATTTCTTCATATTGTAAAGCCGAAATATAACTTAAAAAACTATATGATGTGTTATTAATAACTAGTTCTTCCGGTGTCAACCGCGTCAAAGGACTATTTACAATATATACAGTTCCAGACGTTTCGCCCATGCTACGATGTGGCATCCTCAGTGGTTAGGCTGAGACTGAAGGTCAGCAGTCGCTCTGCCCAATATATAGCGATGGCGCAGCTGTCATGTGTCACGTAGGCCAACTGACCCGAGTCTGAGGTCACGTACGCACTTCCGCGTAAGCTATGATATTTTTAACTTCTTAAGAACTGGTCCCCATGTTCTTGGCAACTTCATGCTATCTTCTTTGTTAAAATTATCCCCTCTTTTGTATATCTCAATGGCTTCCCTAACTCTTCTCGGATAATAAAACGGGATGTTAGCCAATACTTTGGTCTTGTCAAATCATATTCCATGTTTAGTAAGGACACTATGTTCTGCTACTGCTGACTTATCGACATCTTTGTTTTTGTATGTCTTATATGCTCCTTTAGTCTAGTTGATACTTGTCTCTTCGTTTCTCCTATATAAACTGAACCGCAGTCACATAGTATTTCATTGACGCCAGGCGTAGATAGAGGTATCTTATCTTTATAAGGTGGAAGTAAATCTTATAGTCTATTCGTTGGCCTAAATCACCATCCATCCCAGAAAACTTCCGTCATAAATACCCTTATATACAGAGCAAGCCACATATCGGACAAAGAAAGCTGGAATGGAGAAAAACACCTGCTAAAAACTGCATTGAATTTTTTATTTTTTTTTTAACTTCACTCGCCAGTTGACATGTGCCTACAGGCCTGTGTGTCAACTTTATTTAACGAGTGAAGTACCGACCGTTGGCTCAGTGGGGATTCGAACCTTGGACCTTGCCCTCCGCAGTCCGAAGCCTTAGCCACTGAGCCACCACGCCGGCATTGTAATGGATATAACAAGATGGACATCAACAGGGCTTTCAAGAAACAAATGTCTAAATTAAATAAAGAAGCTCAACCAATAGGAAACCAGCAGACCAATAATAGTTCAGCCAATCAAGATGGAGGACCGCAATCGACCAATGCAAGAAAACCAATGGCGTATTTACCATATATCAAAGGATCAACAGACAAAATTGGATGAATTTTAAAGAAGAATGACATCAAGACAATATTTAGGCCCCCGAATAGACTACAAGATTTACTTCCACCTTATAAAGATAAGATACCTCTATCTACGCCTGGCGTCTATGAAATACCATGTGACTGCGGTTCAGTTTATATAGGAGAAACGAAGAGACAAGTATCAACAAGACTAAAGGAGCATATAAGACATACTAAGAACAAAGATGTCGATAAGTCAGCAGTAGCAGAACATAGTGCCTTTACTAAACATGGAATATTATTTGACAAGACCAAAGTATTGGCTAACATCCCGTTTTATTATCCGAGAAGAGTTAGGGAAGCCATTGAGATATACAAAAGAGGGGATAATTTTAACAAAGAAGATAGCATGAAGTTGCCAAGAACATGGGGATCAGTTCTTAAGAAGTTAAAAATATCATAGCTTACGCGGAAGTGCGTACGTGACCTCAGACTCGGGTCAGTTGGCCTACGTGACACATGACAGCTGCGCCATCGCTATATATTGGGCAGAGTGACTGCTGACCTTCAGTTTCAGCCTAACCACTGAGGAAGCCACATCGTAGCATGGGTGAAACGTCTGGAACTGTATATATTGTAAATAGTCCTTTGACGTGGTTGACACCGGAAGAACTAGTTGTTAATAATGACTCCAGCCGCTTAAGCTTACGAAATAGGATTAAGAACCTCTACGGGGAGGATGTCCACAAGAAGACCCGACTTTTGGAACTTTTGAATTTGAAAGTCAAGAGGAACCTTACAGGGACAAGGAAGTACTGCCGAATTGTGTTAAATTAAAACACCATAAGAATACAAGATCAATTGCTGGCATTCTTAGAAGGGCCGAATACGCTATATTAAGAAGTGAAATCTATGAAGCAAGTCATGATCTATTCCTTTTAAATGGAGATTTATTGAAACTACAGGAAGAACTAACTAACATACTTGAAGCATCAGTATGGGAAGAATTGGACAATATAGTCAAGCGGAAAGGGTGTTTCAGATAACAACTGAGAAACATAAAAATAAGTTTACATCTCTGCAGAATCAAGATAGGCATGCATCACAACCGGGCCAACTGGATACTGAAAAAGTCATTGTGAATTTGACTGATCAGCCTATTGATGAAGCTACGTCATCCCTTCTGATGAAAGGCCTCAATTACGCTTTAGCGCCTAAGAAAATTCCCGTTGAGGAAATAATTTGTGCAGTGGAAACAGCTGTCAAGGAGTTAGAAGTGGAGAAGGCTGAAGAAATAAGGCAGGAAGTTGCTGTTTTAATAAGAAAATCTAGGCCTCCTAAGTCTAACTTGTCAAGAGAGGAGAAATATGCACTGAGAGCCTTAAAAGAAGACGAGTCTCGAATTATTCTTCCTGCAGATAAAGGAAATGCTTCAGTTGTTATGAACATTGACAAGTATAAGGAGAAGATGAAAGAAATGTTACAAGAAGGGCCCTATAAAAACATTAGAAATCCTACTAGAAGAATATGTACGGCAGTAACAAAGGTAATCAAATCGGCAGTTCACTTAGAAGACAACATCAAGAGTAGTTTAATCACATCAGATCCGAGGCCTCCTTTGTTATACGGACTACCGAAGATTCACAAGGATAACATACCTATGCGTCCAATCATCAGTTCAATAGGATCCCCCACTTACAAGATTGCCAAATTTATAACGAAGCACTTAAGTGAATACGTTGGGAAGACTGAATCTTTTGTGAAGGATTCCAGACATTTTATCAACATCTTAAGAGGGGTTACACTATATGAAGATGACATCCTTGTAAGTTTCGATGTAGAGTCGCTTTTCACCAAGGTGCCGATTTCTGAAACCGTAGAACTAATCAAGGACGTCCTAAGCCCTGAATTAGCTGAACTAGCGGACCTATGCCTACGATCAACTTTTTTCTACTTCGATGGCAAGTTCTATGAACAAGTAGATGGAGCAGCAATGGGTTCACCTTTATCACCAGTAGCAGCTGACTTGTACATGGAACACTTCGAGAAGATGGCTCTACAATCAGCTGAACATAAACCTAGGAACTGGCTTCGTTACGTGGATGATGTTTGGGCGTTCTGGCCGCATGGAAGGGATGCTCTGGATGGGTTTTTACTTTATCTGAATTCAATCCATCTCAACATAAAGTTCACCATGGAGATCGAGAGGGGGAAACAACTGGCATTCCTAGAAGTTCTTACTACACAGAAGATAGATGAATCAATAGGCCATGCAGTATACCGCAAACCAACCCATACGAACAGATATCTGAATGCCGCCTCACATCACCATCCATCCCAGAAAACTTCCGTCATAAATACCCTTATAAACAGAGCAATCCACATATCGGACAAAGAAAGCTGGAATGGAGAAAAACACCTGCTAAAAACTACATTGAATTGTAATGGATATATCAAGATGGACATCAACAGGGCTTTCTAGAAACAAATATCTAAATTAAATAAAGAAGCTCAACCAATAGGAAACCAGCAGACCAATAACAGTTCAGCCAATCGAGATGGAGGACAGCAATCGACCAATGCAAGAAAACCAATGGCGTATTTACCATATATCAAAGGAACAACAGACAAAATTGGAAGAATTTTAAAGAAGAATGACATCAAGACAATATTTAGGCCACCGAATAGAGTACAAGATTTACTTCCACCTTATAAAGATAAGATACCTCTATCTACGCCTGGCGTCAATGAAATACCATGTGACTGCGGTTCAGTTTATATAGGAGAAACGAAGAGACAAGTATCAACTAGACTAAAGGAGCATATAAGACATACAAAAACAAAGATGTCGATAAGTCAGCAGTAGCAGAACATAGTGTCCTTACTAAACATGGAATATGATTTGACAAGACCAAAGTATTGGCTAACATCCCGTTTTATTATCCGAGAAGAGTTAGGGAAGCCATTGAGATATACAAAAGAGGGGATAATTTTAACAAAGAAGATAGCATGAAGTTGCCAAGAACATGGGGACCAGTTCTTAAGAAGTTAAAAATATCATAGCTTACGCGGAAGTGCGTACGTGACCTCAGACTCGGGTCAGTTGGCCTACGTGACACATGACAGCTGTGCCATCGCTATATATTGGGCAGAGTGACTGCTGACCTTCAGTTTCAGCCTAACCACTGAGGAAGCCACATCGTAGCATGGGTGAAACGTCTGGAACTGTATATATTGTAAATAGTCCTTTGACGTGGTTGACACCAGAAGAACTAGTTGTTAATAATGACTCCAGGCGCTTAAGCTTACGAAATAGGATATGTGATGTGTAGCTAATTGACATAAATCACTTATTCCTAACTTATGTCCAGCTGTCACTGGCTGTGAGCACTGAACTATTGTTCAGCAAGTATTTTGAGGGCTTCCCATTTCCTTAGAGGTGAAAATATTTAAGAATTATTACCTTATAGAACAACTGCACAGAGAGGAATGTTTTTGGACACCTCAACAGGTTAAATTGATCATGAAACGTGGGAGGATTTGTGTTGACAAAACATTGCTTCGCGTGTTATATATTAGTACTCAGTGTGATGATTTTAATTTATATAAAAAGATTATAAAACTTATTTAGATTTAATTTTTATACAAATTTAAAGAATTTTGCAAGCTTTGTAAAGTAAATTTTATCGGGTAGTGCCAAAATGATCTTAGACTATTGAGGTATGTCGTCGTAGTAAAAATGAAATGTTTGGAACCTATGCATATAAAGGAGGTTAGAACCTTTACAATCTGAGAACTGAATATTTGATATAAATTAATTTTGGTTGAAAAACATGACGAAACTTCAAGAATAATAGACGAAACTGAAGAATCAAATAGATCCAAACATGTGCTTATTTTCCATTGAGATGAAATACTTTATTGAGTGTACGCAGAATGTTTATGTTCTTCCTATTGCTAATGCAACATAATATATATATATATATACAAACAATCACTTTTAATCTTAGTGTATAAAACGACAATCCACTCCATGATTTTCTCCTAATTAAGTTTTGTAACGTTTCAATCAATATAATCAATTTTACACCTACAGTAGTATATACTGAGAAGCAACCATGAGAAGCATACTTACTTAGCCTGTAAGGTGAGAGCAATGATGCCAGAGGCTACAGGACAGGAGGCAGATGTCCCTACAACATCTTCAGTACATTTATTTTCTATAGTTGTTGAAACCTAACAAACCAACAAAGTTATGTTAGTAGATTTATATTTTTAAAAAGTTTAAAGGTTTTTTATATTTATATCTATACACATTAATGTAAGTGTTACGTTTAATCAACATGTTGGACCAGACGCAGAGGACCAACCCTGCCTTGCCCCCGATATCACCGGACTTGATACATGTCCGGAGAGGAAACGTGTATGTTGTTTTGGAGCATATTGCGAGGTTTCTGGATGTTCCGTTCTACAGAGTAGATATCTCTGCAGCCCATAGAGTCCCCATACGCTTGGGTGACAAGAAAACCGACGTCTATTGTGGTTAGTTTTGTGTCCAGAACTGTGAAATCAGATTGGCTGGCTGCGAGTCGAAACAAGAAGATTCTCACAGGTGTACAACTAAATAGCTCCTTTCCATATGACATAATTTACATCAATGAGCACCTGACATCAGAGATAAGGACCATCTTCAACAGTGCAAGGGCGTTGCTTAACATGTTGCCGGTGGCCCACACAAAAATGTTCACTCACGCCATGTGGGCCACCGGTGGCCCTTACTAGATTCCAGCATGGCACCACAGCTGTTTTTACGGTAAAGTTCAATTTTCATTATTTCGAGTTCTGTGTTCTATGCGACCGGAAATGACCCCAGGAGTACTGTAATAGCTTACATCCAGCTTTTTGCCGCTATTTTGTGATAATGTCGTTGAGGTACACCGGTGGCCCACGTGGTGAGGGGCAAAATTTGACATATCCCAGATGATACTATGTTTCAGCTGTTTTGTTGTGTTATTTATATTTCTTCCAACGCATTGATCAGCTTTTGAGGTTAGGTGTTTAGTAAGCAACACTAACTAAATTTGTGATTCTAAATTGTTCATTATATTTGTTTATGATGGATGACGATCATTTTCCCGACTTTGTAAATAGAATATTGGATGAGCCTACGTCTAGTGAACCAATAAACATTAGCAGATCTCAAGAAGAGGATAGTAAATTATTGGATAGTATAAGTAATGTTTCAAGTGATTTGTTTGGGAGTCATGACTAGGATATGGACCCAGACTATTTTCCCTCTGAGAGTGATGAAAGTGAGACCATCAACGATAGCCTTCAAGCTGACCAACAGCCGTTCGCCAACAATCCTCATCCTGATCGACTACAACAGGTAAACCAGAATAGGCCTAATAGTCCTAATCTATTTTTTTAAGGACAAAGGGGTGATTTAGATAATACTTGGGGTCCTACTAATATCAATGATTTCTTGCATTTTCAATTCAATGAGGTGCCTCTAACTCCTCAAGAAATACAAGATAATGTTGAAGGGGCCATCCCATTTTAAATATTCAATAAAGTTTTTATTGAAGACGAATTTTTTTTAATTGCAGAACAAACTAATGTATATGTACAACAGCTCATTAAATCGTCCCAACCTTCTGATAAATATCGTTTGAAAGCCTGGTTACCTACAGACGAAAAAGAGATTAAAGTTTTTTTTTTGAATTTTGATTTGGATGGGGCTTGTTCCCATGCCAAGTATTGTATGCTACTGGAGTAAAAAGGTTATGTAAAAAAATTATTTTTGCAAAAATATGACTAGGAATAGATTCGAATTGTTGTTGCGAACACTCCATTTTTCCGACAGTGAAACAGCAGACCGTACAAACAAACTGAACAAAATACAAAATGTACTTGATTATTTGAATAACAAATTTATGTGTGATATAACTCCTCAAAAAGAAGTCTGCATCGATGAGAGTTTGATTCCATTTCGTGGAAGAGTAGGCTTTAGGCAGTACAGCCCTAAACAAATTCCGATATGGAATTAAAGTTTTTAAACTGTGTACTGAAAAAGGATTTACTTGGGCCTTTCAGGTACATAAAGGCAAAACCGAAGGAATGCAATTTGGTGCTGCTGAAACAATAGTTATGGAACTAATGGCTCTACTTCTAGATACTGGAATTACGCTCTACGTGGACAATTAATTGGTACAGCAGCATCCACTTAGCCGAAAGTCTTCTTGATCGATCTACCCACCTAGTAGGGACACTAAGAAAAGACCGCAGAGGTATTCCTCCTTCTGTTAATAAAGCAAAATTGAGGTAGGGGGAGGTGGTGGCCAAGCAAAGTGACAGCAAAATCGTCATAATGAAGTGGAAAGACCAACGCGACGTAATGATGATTACAACAATTCACGATGAAGAATGTGAAGAAGTACAACGAAGACGTGGTGTCATTCAGAAACCAAAGTGCATTGTTCAATTTAATAAGGCCAAGTCCTATATCGACCTTTCTGATCAATTAGCGTCTTACTCAAGCCCAATTCGTCGGACACTGAAATGGTACAAAAAATTATATATGAACTGATCCTAAATATAGCTGTAATTAATTCACTGTACTTATATAACTTAGCAAATCAGAAAAAGATGCCACTGACAAGTTTCAGAGAGTAGCTTGCTATTTCCCTTGTTAAATCAAGAGAGAATGAAGACGGAGAACCTGCAGGACGACGAACACCAAAACATACTCTTTGTGAGATGGAAGGGCCTAAGCGTTCAGCCCGTAGACGATGCAGTAAATGTTACAAGAATATTATGAAAACTCAAGGGCGTCAGGTTGCGCAAAACACTTGTAAAAGGGTGACTACTAAGTGCAATGTTTGCAATCGTTTTTTGTTGTTGTATAACTTGCTTTAATGAAGCCCACAAGGGACCATTTGTTTAGTTTTTATTGTACTTTATTACATCTTATATATATCATTGGTTTTTATTTCAACATTTTTCCTATTTTTATATTTCAACTACAGTGAATCTTTATATTTCAACCCTTTTTATCTTATGTATACAATGCTTGTAATAATACTGTATGTAAAATAAGTAACATTTCATAATTATTATATTTTATTATCCCAGTAACTATAGAGTTTATAAACCCAACTTAATTTTTTTTCAGCTGTATAAAAACGTATTTAGAATTGCTTTATTTAAAAACCAGAGGACTGTTTCGTAGCACATTTTATGAGCTTTTAGAATATATCATTAAAAACTACGTAATACTAAAATTGGCGCTACAATTTGTGTTTGATTTATAAAAGACGCGAAGGTCACCGGTGGCCCACATGGCGCACAGCTGCACGTATGACGTGGGCCACCGGTGGCCCGCATGGCGTCAGGCGAACTACAGTTTTATTACGGTGGCCTCAGAATGACACAACAAATTATCTACTCTGGCAGTCAACGTGTTAAAGTCAAGAAAATTACTGCAGTGTGGGTGAACGTCGGCAATGTGCTCGTGCAGGTCAAGGTCGACGGTCTGGTCAGGCGAGTGAAGCATCTCATTGAACTGAACCAACTTGCGGGCTGGTACTCTCATCTTAGATCTGGCTCAGCTTCTGGCATTATTAATTAGGGTATAAGCTGCCACAAGCAATTCATATTTTTCAATGTAGGCCTAAATAATAATTCATAAATAAATGTGTATTACTACTATTATTATTATTAATGACCCTAAGGGCATACATTTTCAAGTTTTTAATTTTGTTTCAAATATACATTTATTAAATTCATATTTAATGGTATCTTAGTTTTGTTAAATAATAGTATAAATAATCTAAATACATTTTAAGTCAGTAATAATAATTTGAACTATGAATATGTAATGTAAATCTTAATTGCAAAACTTTTACAGACTTATATTGAAGTATGTTTTGTGTTTCCTTTTCCAATAGGGCATTTATAAACATAATACGCTATTCATTATTATTATTCATTATTCATCTCTAAGACACCGATAATAACAACTATTTATGGTAACTAAAGAATAGCCGGGCCTTCAGTGGATGCGGCGGCTCTGTCACACCTTCCACAATTAAGGATATTACGAATGAAGTTAATAAATAATATGCCTCTGTTGGTGAGCAGCTCGCAATCTTAGCGGGCCTCCGGAGGTAGACGACACTTCTCACACTATTGATGCTGATTTTGAACCAAAACCTGTCAGCCAACCACAATTGATTAAAATTGTAAACATTTTGACGCGGGCTCAGCACCAGGGTGGGTTGGAATCTCATGTAAAATTATAAAGGACAACATACAGTATTTGGTAGATCCATTGCTACACTTAGCAATGAAAGTATCGGAACTGGTATATTTCCTGATGTTTTCAAAATTGCTAAAGTGGTCCCTATTCATAAATCTGGTTCAAAAACATTATTAAGTAATTTTAGACCTATTTCCTTGTAAGTTACAATAGATAATATATTGGAGAAATGTGTAAAAGCTCGTAAAAGCTCACTTGTCCGACTATCTCTATCAAAATAATACAATTTCAAAAATACAATTTGGATTTAGTAACAATAAAACTACGTCCTCAACGTAATCCTTAACATATCAACATAGTTACTCAAGAAGACACGACATAAAGTATGGCTATCTTATTCCTAAAGTAAAACACAAAATAGATTTGTCAAATTCATACACCACGTAGTGTCTATAAATCTCCCAGATGAGATAGTGGAAACGTAGGGTGACATTGCTGACGCTGGCTGAGTGAGTCGTTGTTTGGAACCGGTGGGGTGGCTGCTGAGGAACTGATGATATCCCCGTATACATAAATGTACTATTGTTAATAAAAACCTGCTATTTTGTTTGTTTGTGTGTTTTTTAATGAGCTATTCTTCTCTTTGACAGTTTAGTTTTCATAATAATATCCAAGAGTAAATTGTCATGATTATTGTAGATTACGTTGTATTACAGTATTGTTTTTTTTATTTTTTATTTTTCTTAGAAAAACTGTGTCCAGTGATAAAAAACATGTATAAACAGTTACAATGACTGAAAAGACTCTTTCCCACAAACATACTAATGTCTATGTTAGAATTATTTCCATAGTAAACTTGTTCTGTGTTATTGTAAGAATAATTAGTAGAATAATAAATACTTTCATTCATTCATCCAAGGCTGGAATCGCATGAAATACTTATGTTATCTCTACTAGTCTATAAGAAGTTGTAATCACTGCGTAAAATTCTAAAATCCGATGCTTTTACCCAAGAGAATCGTTACTAAAACGTTTTATAATTTGCAACGAAACTGGGAGGAGAGATGTTGAACATTTCTGTAAGGCAAAAAGTACATATTCATTTTTTCAGTAGTTCTATTAGAACATTTACTTAAATTCATATGTGTTTGTGAAAAGTAAATAAATATAGATATAATACAAACAATTTTTATGTTAAAAGCCTGTTATAATATTAAATAGCTGCAATAATTCCTGTACACACTGTCATATAAACAACTTAACATTAATTTTTTATCATAGGTAACTTATCTCTTAAAAAATAGTATCATAAAACTTCCCTATAAAATATGTATTATTTGTTTACATTGAATAAGTGGTTTTAAGGCTATTTAAAATCAGTATTTTTCCGTCAAAATTAAAAATCAGTACTATCACCCCTATTCATAAAAAAGGTCACTTTATTAAGCTGGATAATCTAAGACCGATTAGTCTTTTATCAATTTTTTCTAAGATTTTTGAAAAACTAATGCTGAAAAGAGTTTTAATTTACTTAAATAAATTTAGTTTTTTTAGTAACAGGCAATATGGTTTCACAAAGGGAAAATCTACCGAGGATGCTTTGAACTCAGCAACAGAGCAGAGTAATTAAGCACAATTTATAATAATTTTAACTCAAATAGTAAAACAGTAGATGTATTTATAGATTTTAAAAAAGCCTTCGATTTAGTCAATCATGAAATTCTTTTAGTCAAATTGGAAGCGACAGGATTCCGGGGTGTTGCTTTGGACTGGTTTAAAAGTTTTTTGACCAGCAGAAAACAACATGTAAAAATAAACAATTGTTACAGTTCTCAACAAGAAATTGTGATTGGCGTCCCTCAAGGATCAGTGCTTTCAGCAACTCTATTCTTAATTTTTATTAATGATTTGCTAACTATTCGTTGGAAATGAAGTATATCTGCTTTTGCCGATGACGTTGCTCTGTTTTACAAAGATGAGCATTTTAGAGTTGTTGAGAATCATATAAATAATGATATAAAATTACTAAGAGATTGGTGCACATTAAATAAAATGCATGTTAATATTAATAAAACAAAATTAATATATTTTGACCCAATTGGTGGTGACTTACCCTTTCAGATAAAATTCCATTCCTCTGACTGTAATTTATTTCTATGTAACTGTGAAACAATTCAGAGCGTAAAAAGTATTAAGTATCTTGAACTCATTTTTGATAGTAAACTCAGATGGGAAGAGCACATATTGTCTCTACACAATAGAATAAAATCATCCATTCGAACATTCTACTTTTTGAGAAATTTTTGTGAAACGGCATTGTTAAGATCTCTTTATTTTGCGTTAATTAATTCACGCCTACAGTATGGTATTGTATGTTTTGGTGGCACCTTTAAAACATTAATAGAAAAATTAAGAATATGTCAAAATTATTTTTTACGTATCATTTTTAAAAAAACGGAAAAGAGAGAGCTCCTTTCCACTGTATCAATCCTTAAAAATACTGCCTTTCCAACATCTTTTTTGTTTTCAAAGTTTTAAATCTGTTTTATAAACGAAGTGGCAATACTGAAAATAATTTCATATATCATCATAACACAAGGAGCTTTTCTGCAGGCAATGTTAGAAGACTGAAAGTAAACAAATCAATTTTTATACATTCTCATAACTACCTTGCACCAAAATATTTTAATCAGCTCCCTTATAATATAAGACAAGTAAATAGTTTTAATAAATTTTGTAATTTTTTAAAGATTTGGCTGTTGACTCAAAATAATATAGAATATATGAATCAGGTACTAAGTTAATATTTCCCACGTTATTATTTTATTGTAAACTGTAATTTTTCTAGCTTTTTGCAAGTATTCATATTATTTTTCTAAATATGATTTTACTCGTTTATATTTTCTAATAAGTAAAAAACAAACATTGCAGAGAGCGTCTTTTTGTTCTTTTATATGACTATGCTAGACTCTAAATAAAAATGTATTTTTAGTTGTTTTCCTTTATAAACTGGCCACACTACTGGTTAAGTGGTCAGTCAATTTCCGAATTTGGTATCTGTCTTTATTATTGTATAGTGCTGTTGGAAATAAATCATTTATTCATTTATTCATTATATATATATATATATATATATATATATATATATAAATAAATATATATATATATATATATATATATATATATATATATATATAAAAATATATATATATATATATTATATATATATATATATATATATATATATATATATATATATATATATGCTCTTTTAACATTGTTTTAAGAAGGAAATTTTTGTATGAAACGATATCTTAACATTATAAATGTTTACGCAAATTGTCACTTAATAACACATTTTTTCTTTACAAACACCTGGAATAAAAATTGGTGATAGAGGTTTTCATCATTTTAAACATGCCAGTATCCAAGACAAACCAGGAACAATTTTATATGATAGTTTGAACTGAGAATTCAGAGGGATTATTTATATAACACTGTTCGTAAAAGGCTAGGAATTTATATAGACCTTAAATGACGTCAACACGTCAATAGTACATAAGTCAAGTACTACCTTAGTACACGTTTTGCTGGTAATTCTGATACGTACAATTCAAGGGATTCCGTTCTTTATTTTGATTGGCGTAAAACACGTTTATCTACCTACAAAATTTAAAACGAAATAAAACAAATTGTTTTATTACGTCGGTCACATGGAAGGAAGAAAAATATTATTGAATAATATGTTAAAATGTGTAATTAACGTAAGTTAACTGCAATTAGTCACGTAATCCGACAGCCTGATTCAAGAAAACGTCTACTACTTAACCAGTAAACGCATGGTAAAGTCGGATTGCGTGACCTAACCCACCGACTTTACCATATATATATATATATATATATATATATATATATATATATATATATATATATATATATATAATATATATATATATATATATATATATATATATATAGTACCGTATAGATAGATGGTACTATAATAGACCACCTATCTATTATAGTACCATATAGATAACTATAATACGATAAAATTACATATATATCTAATAAATTATCTAACATTGAAATTTTTAAATAAAAGTTGAAATGTTGGTGTGGTGAGAAAGAAGGTGTTCAAATATAAAATAATATAAAAAGAATGCGTTTGGGAACAATAACAAAAACATAATTTAATGATAAGTTGTATAAATTAATATGAAAAGGCTATAAAAACATTAATTAATAAAGAATGAAAATAAAAACAGTTACAGTAAAAATTATCTAACAAAAATATATATGTTGGTAACTAACTGAAAACACATGTTAAAAACAAGTAAATATTTAAAAAATAAACAAATGTGGACACTGGACAAGTAAATAAACAATAAATAACTGAATTGTCCCAACACACATGATGTTCTAAAGTGTAAATTGTTAAATTGATTTCCACAGTAAAAGTTTTAAATAATTCCCACCGTAAATAAAACAGCCACTGTTATATTGTGTTTTCATAATTTATACATGGAGTTTAAATCAAATTTAAGTTGCATACTTAACTTCTGAACTGTAGGCCTACGTCAACTTATACTTAATTCCAAATCATGGAAATAAAAGTATTGTACTCACAGTCCTTTCCAGCGACTTTCCTTTGTATCGCACCAAATTGCCGGAGTACGTAGTCGCAAAGATTGCCGTACACTCCTCGGAGTAGTCACTCCTTTTACCCAACTGGTTGGCACTTGTTATGGCAATGTTATAAGGGTGGTTTATTATACAGTCAGTTGAACACACGTCTCCCCATATTCCACCATTACCAGCACTTTGAACATAGATAATCCCTTTCCCATTGCGACCCTAAGCACCAGTCAAAAGCTTAAACCAAAATCCTTAAAGAAAAGTTAACTTTCAATTAGTACGATATATATAATACTTTAGTTTAAAAACAATTGTGTTTTCTTTCTTTCTTGATTTGTTTCGTTTTGTTATAATAATATGATTTTCTACATTTCTTAATTGTAAAATTAATAGATAGTAAGAACTTAAGTCTACCATAATTTATTTAAATGTATTATTTAGAAACCACGTTACTGACACTTTTTCCAAAATCAAGTTATTAACATGTTATTGGTATTTTAAAATAAATACATCAGTAGAAGGGGCCCGGATTTGGCCCCGAGCTCTGATTGGTCCAATTTTTGATGACGTCATCCAAGATGGCGGCGCCCATGTTTCCCGCCAAATTTCCTAACCTAACCTAACCCATACATATTCGATTAACTTATATCAGATTACCTTAGTCGACTATACCCATTCGATTATTTAGTCGATTATATCCATTCGATTAATTTAGTCGATTAAGTATTAACTTATATCCGATTACCTTAACCGACTATACCCATTCGATTATTCTAGTCGATTATATTCATTCGATTATTTTAGTCGAATATTTTATACTCGATTATTATATTGACTTTTTCGTTATTTTAAGCGTATTTAACTGGTTTTTGTGTCTATATCTTTGTATTTTAAAATGGATCCTGTAAATATTGTTGGTACTAACAAGACTTATGTCATTAAAATTAGATTGTACGGTCCTAAAACTACGTACACGTAGGTAAAACAGGGGGTTGCGATGGTTTCGACTTCTTTCCAAGGTCAACCCTTTCCTTGCTCACTTAACTCATCTAAAAGAGCATTATGTTCGAATTTATCTTGCAAATCTTCGTTACCAATCCGTTGGGGTTTTACTATAATATACTTAATAAATTTGATTCTAATTGTTAATTTTATTTTACAGTTTTAAGTGATTAAACATTAAATTATTATTGCTACTTACAAATAATCATTTAAGTTTACAACATAATGTCAGCTGATCAAAGAGCGCTTTCTACCTAGCTTTATCGGTATCACTTCCGTTGCCACTATCACCACTGCTTGCAAACACATGCTTTATTAAACCTCCTAACAGTAGTTTAGTACTTAGTATAATATAGTAGAAATAAAAGTAGTGGTAATGTGTCTGTACTAAAACACATTTTTTGTGTGAATTAGAGCCTGTATCTTTTTAAAACTAAAGTGCAATAGTCTAATAGATAAGAAGAGGGTTTGCGATGCCTTTGGCTACCATAATTACGCATACTCACTCAGACAATTGACAGACACAACTCCCATGGACCCAATCATACTCAACACACATAAACGATCCACCTACCCTACACACAGCACTCTTGTTAGATCACATAGTGACCCATTATGTAAGACTTTTCATAGACCAACCACTATATAAAAGGCTTTTGACTAATCACCCACCTATTCAACAATCAGCCCTCCTACCAGACTACCTACCTAAACAACACGTAAGACTTTTGATGTACCAGGTAAATACTTAACATAAAAACTCCTGATTTTACCATCCACCTACTCTGTCAACATACCACCTACTTACTGAACACACTGCACCCCTGATAGATCACCTACCTATCCATTACACAAAACCTTTGTTTGTTCACCCACCTATTCTATGAGATTAAGTGGCAGAGAGGGCTTTACAGCCCTAACTTCGCCTCATAAAGTAACAATAAAGTAGTTTTCATTTAATTTCCATCCAACATACATATACAACCTACCTATCAAACAGCATGACCCTACATATCCAGGAGTAGGACTCTTGATTGACCACCCACTTACCCAATACAACGTTATTTTTATATACCCCTTTTTTTCCCAACACATGAGACTATTGACTGACCACACAACACACAGCACTCTGCACTTTTGATAGATCACATACTTATTAATTACATAAGACCTTAATTCAACACATTGACCACCCACTTATTCAACACACATTTATCTTTATAGACCACCAACCTTCCCAACACATGAGACTATTAAAAGATCACATAATTAACATACAACATATCACACACACACACAAAACATACAAAATATATCAGACCACACACACACACACACACACACACACACACACACACACACACACACACACACACACACACACACACACACACACACACACACACACACACCACACACACACACACCACACACACACACACACACACACACAAACACACAAACACACACACACACACACACACACACACACACACACACACACACACACACACACACACACACACACACACACACACACACACAAAATCAAACTCTAAATACAAGATTCTAGACTAACCTCCCACCTAGTATACACACTGTACCCCTGATATATCACCTAACTCTTCATTGCATTTGACCTTTGATTGTCCATCCAACTATTCAACACACATGCACAACCTACCTACCAAGCACAATGATTCTTAATACACCTACATATCCAGGAGTAAGACTCTTGATTAACCACACCACTTACCCAATACAACGTTATTTTTATAGACCCCTTACTTTCCCCAACACATGAGACTATTGACTGACCACACAACACACAGCACTCTGCACTCCTGATAGATCACATACTTATTTATTAAAATGAGACCTTAATTCAACACATTGTCATTGACCACCCGATTTATTCAACACACATTTATCTTTATAGACCACCAACCTTCTCAACACATGAGACTATTAAAAGATCACGTAATTAACATACAACATATCACACACACACACATAACATACAAAACATATCAGACCACACACACACACACACACACACACACACACACACACACACACACACACACACACACACACACACACACACACACACACACACACACACACACACACACACACACACACAAAATCAAACTCTAAATACAAGATTCTAGACTAACCTCCCACCTAGTATACACACTGTACCCCTGATATATCACCTAACTCTTCATCGCATTTGACCTCTGATTGTCCATCCACCTATTCAACACACATGCACAACCTACCTACCAAGCACAATGATTCTTAATACACCTACCTATCCAGTAGTAAGACTCTTGATTGACCACCCACTTACCCAACACTAAATTATCTTTATAGATCAGCTAAATTCACAAAACATAAGACTATTAACAGACTACCTATTTAGCATAAAAGATTTACCACACACACACACAAACTGTAAATACAAGATTTTTGACTCACCACCTACCTACTGCACACTGCACTCTTGATAGATTACCTACCTATTCATCATATAAGACTGCTGATTGTCCATCTACCTATCCATAAGCACATGTACAAACAACCTACCAAGCACTAATACCCTTCCTACCCACTTACCAAACACACAGTTATCTTTATATACCACATACCATACCGACACATAAACTTATTGACAGACTACTTACTTAACATATAAGACTTACCACCTAATAGACAACCTACATAAGGTATTAGTTGTCATTCCACCTATCCAACACACATGTACAAGATAACCTACCAAGCTCCATAACCCTACCTATCCATGAGTAAGACTCTTGATTTACCACCCACTTACCCAACACACAGTTATCTTACAGACCAACTACCTTCCCAACCCATAAAAATTATTGACAGACACCTACTTAACATACAAGACTTACCACCTACCCAACGCAATTAGATTGCCTACTTACTAAACACATCATTCCTTATTACCTCCTACCTATCCAATACGTAATACTCATGATTCACCACCACTCACCTACTCAACAAACACAGTTCTCTTGATAAGCCACTCACCTCCCCAACACATAAGACATCTGACTGACCACCTACTTAAAAGTACTAGACTAACCACACTCTACATACAAGAATTTTGATTGACTACTCACCTACTAAACACACTGACGTTTGATTAAACACACGAATACTCAACACAGAGTCATACTGATAGAACAAACCACCTTCCCCAAACATAGAACCACACACACTACAGATATAACTTGAAAGACCATCCCACTACCAAACACGCAGTCTTCTTGATAAACCCCCAACTACTCAATACGTGAGACACTTGGTTAACTACTCGCCTACCCAACACATAGTCCTCTTGATAGAACACTCACCCCTCCCGACACATAATACATTTGACAGACCACTTACTTAACATACAATACTGACCATACACTCTGCATAGAAGACGTTTTGATTAACCACTCACCTACTCAATACACACAAAACACTTGTTTGATCACACATCTATTTAACAAACAGAACTGTCTATAGACACTTCACCTTTCCAAAACATAAAACTTTTGAAGGACCACCTATCAAAGATACAAAAAATCATGATAAAAACTACACACACTGCAGATTACTTAATATACCATCATACTACCATAAAAACAGCCCTATTGATATACCCCCACCTACCCATTACACGTACCACACACCGTATATTACAAGACTTTCGTTTAGCCACTCACATATTATAAACACACTAGACTCTTGATTGACCATCATCTACGTAACACACATGGACCGACCTATGTACCAAACTAACACGACTTTTTATATTTGACACACCTAGACTTTCATATACTTTAGACAGTCCACCTATCTAACACATAGCACTTACTGTAGATAGACGCCCTACCTTCCCAATGCACAAGAATTTTGAAGGAACACCTACCAAACATACAAAAATCATGATAAACCAACCACACACACACACACACACTCTACAGACATAACTTAAAATACCATCATACTACCATAAAAAAGCCCTATTGATATACCCCCACCTACCCAATATACGTACCACACACCGTACATACAAGACTTTCGTTAGCCACTCACATATTAAACACACTAGACTCTTGATTGGACCATCCATCTCCGTAATACACATGGACGACCTATGTACCAAACTAACATGACTCTTGATATTTCACACACACCTAGCCTTTTATAAACTTTAGACGGTCCACTTACTCATTACACAGTCCTGTTGATAGGTCGTAACAAGTAGGTGTCACAGTCCCAATTTTCTTAACACGTAAGACTTTTATCGACCACCTACCTAACATACATAACTCATGATAGACCAACCACATACTCTGCAAACATGACTTAATAGACAGACCTTTTACCAAACATACTGTCCCCTTGATAAAACACCCATCTAATCAGCACAAAAGACTTGATAGAACACCTACTTAGCATACAAGAATGACTACACACTGTACAAACAAGACTTTTGATTGACCATCCACCTACTAATACACGACCCTTGATTGATCATTCACATACTGAATACACAGTCCGTTGATAGACACCCCACCTTAGCAACTAAAAATAATTTGATATACCACCTATTTAACATACAGGATCAATCACATACTCTACCAACATGACTTAGTAGATCATCCTGCTATTATAAACATCGTCCCCTTAATAGTGCACCCACCTCCTCAACACATAAGACTTGATAGAACACCTACTTAACATACACGACTGTCCACACTTTCTACATACAAGAATTGTATTAATCACCCACCTAATTAACACACAATACCCTTGATTTATCATCCACCTACTCAATACACAATCCTGTTGATAGACTTCCACCTTCCCATATCATAAAACTTTTGATATAATACCTATTTAACATACAAGACCAACAAAACACTCTAGAGACATGACTTAGTAGGCCAACTTATTATCAAACACAACGACCCCTTGGTATAGTAAACCACCTACTCAACACATAAGACTTCATAAAACACTTACTTAACATACAAGACTGACCACACACTGTACATACAAGACACGATTGACCACACGCATATTAAACACACAAGACTCTTTATTGATCAACCATCTACTCAACACACAGTCCTGTTGATAGACACCCTAACTTCCCAATACATAATACTTCTGATATACCACCTTCTAATAAACAAGACCAACCACGCACCATATATACATGATTTAATTGACCAACTCAACTACGAAACACATAAGAATGAATTTTGATAGCCTAATCAAGTGATAACCCCAGCACAAGATTCCTTGAGACCTACCTACAATCCATATTAACACAACACTTGATAGACTACTGACCTCCTCCAACACATAAGGCATCTGACAGACCACTTACCCAATATACTAGATTAACCATACTCTACATACAGACTTTTGATTGACCACTCAAATACTAAATACACAGAAACTTGATTAAACACCCACATACTCAACACAGAGTCATATTGATAGAACAAACCCACCTTCCCAAACATAAAACCACACACTCTGCAGACATAACTTGAAAGACCATCCCACTACCAAACACGCAGTCCTCTTGATAAACCCCTATCTACACAATACGTGAAACTTTTGGTTAACACACTCGCTTACCCAACACATAGTCCCCCTTGATAGACCACTTACTCGACACATAAACTTATTGACAGACTACCTACTTAACATACAAGACTTACCACCTAATAGACAATCTAAATAAGGCTTTAGTTGTCATTCCACCTATCCAACACACATGTACAAGACACCTACCAAGCTCCACAATCCTACCTATCCATTAGTGAGACACTTGATTTACCACCCACTTAGCCAACACACAGTTATCTTTACAGACCAACTATCCTCCCAACCCATAATATTATTGACAGACAACCTACTTAACATACAGGACTTACCACCTAATAGACAATCTAAATAAGGCTTAGTTGTCATTCCACCTATCCAACACACATGTACAAGACACCTACCAAGTTCCACAACCCTACCTATCCATTAGTAAGGACTCTTTGATTTACCACCCACTCTGCCAACACACATTTATCTTTACAGACCACTACCCTCCCCCAATCCATAATATTATTGACAGAACAACTACTTTACATACAAGACTTACCACCTACCCAATGCACTTAGATTGCCTACTTACTGAAAACATTATTCCTTACTACCTCCTGCCTATCCAATACGTAATACTCATGATTGACCACCACTCACCTACTCAACAGGTCTCTTGATAGCCACTCATCTCCCCAACACATAAGACATCTGACTGACCACTTACCTACTTATATACTAGACTAACAACAATCTACATACAAGACTTTTGATTGACCACTCACCTACTAAACACACAGACGTTTGATTAAACACCCACATATTCAACACAGAATCATGTTGATAGACCAACCCACCTTCCCCAAACATAAAACGTTTGATATACCAACCACACTCTCTACAGACATAACTTAAAATACCATCACACTACCAAAAAGGCAGTCTCTTTATAGACCCCCATCTACTCAATACTGGCGACACCTTGGGTAACTATCGCCTATCCAACACATAGCCCTCTTGATATACCACTCACCCCTCCCGACACATAATACATTTGTCAGACCACTTATTTAACATAAAAGACTGACCATACACTCTACATAGAAGACGTTTGATTATCCACTCACCTACTTAATACACACAAAACACTTGTTTGATCACACACCTATTTATCAAACAGAATCGTCGACACTCACTCCACCTTCCCAAAGCATAAGACTTTTGAAGGGACCACCTACCAAACATACAAAAAATCATGATAAACAAACTAGCCCACTCTGCAGACATCACTTAATATACCTTCAAACTACCATAAAAATAGTCCTATTGATATACCCTCACCTATCCATATACGTACTACACACCATCCATACAAAAACTTATTATTTGGCCACTCACATACTAAACACACAAGACTCTTGATTGACCACCACCTACTTAACATACTGCACTCTTGATAGACCAATCACCCTCCCATAAAAAGACTGTTGTCAGACTATATACTTAACATACAAGACTTACCACACATTCTACATCGACCATCTACCTACTCAACAAAAGAAAAGACCAACACACACCTCTACATATAAGACTCTTGGTTGGTCACCCACCTACTCAACATAGAACCCCTCTGATACACCATCCACTTAAACATTACATAAACCCTGTGATATTCCACCCAATCATCAAACACACATGACTTTTAATATTTCACACACCTAGACTTTTTATATACTTTAGACAGTCCACCTATCTAACACACAGTTCTTACTGTAGATAGATGCCCTACCTTCCCATGCACAAGAATTTGAAGGAACACCTACCAAACATACAAAAATCATGAATAACCAACCACACACACTCTACAGACATAACTTAAAATACCATCACACTACCATAAAAACAGTCCTATTGATATAACCCCAACTACCCAATATACAGTACGTACCACACACCGTACATACAAGACTTATGTTTAGGCCACTCACATACTAAATACACAGAGTCTTGATTGACCATCCATTTACGTAAAACATGTGGACGACCTACGTACCTAACTAACATGAATCTTGATATTTCACACACCTAGCCTTTTTATAAACTTTAGACGGTCCCACTTACTCATTACACAGTCCTGTTGATAGACGTAACGAGTAAGTGTCACAAGTCCCAATTTTCTTAACACGTAAGACTTTTTACGATCACCTATCTAACATACATAACTCATGATAGATCTACCACATACTCTGTAAACATGGACTTAATAGAAATACCTTTTACAATACACACTTTCCCTTGATAAAACGCCCACCTAATCAGCACAAAAGACTTGATAGAACTTCTACTTAGCATACAAAAATGACCACACACTGTACAAACAAGACTTTTAGTTGACCATCCACCTACTAAATACACGACCCTTGATTGATCATTCACCTACTGAATACACAGTTCTCTTGATATACCAATCACCTTCCCCCAAAAAAAGACTGTCAGACTATTTACTTAACATACAAGAATTACCATACATTTTACATCGACCATCCACCTACTCAACACACACAGTACTCTCGATAGACCACTTAACTGCCCATTACATAAAGCCTTTGATTGACTCACCATCGTAACATTCATGAACAACCAACCTCCCAAACATACGACTTGACCACCAACAAAAAAACAAGACTTTATGTATATAACCACATATTTAACATACAAGACCAACCACACACCATACAATCATGACTTAACAGTCCAACCACCTACCAAACACACACACATCTCTTGATGGACCATATGCCTACACATTACTCTTGATAGATCATCCACCTAACTATTACATAAAACATTTGATAGACCACCAACACATATGAACCAAGCCTACCTACCTACCTACGTAACATGCAACACTCTTGACCTACCACCCACCTACTCAACACACAGTACTCTCGATAGACTACGTAATTAACCATTACATAAAAACCTTAGATTGAACCCAACATTCATGGATCAACTACCTACCAAACATTTACTTACTAGATTGAGCACGTTGGGCCCCACCTACCCATCACAAGTCTGGCGGTATATAGTACGGTTGCTCCTTGATAGACCAATCACCCGCCCATAAATAGTCCTGTTGTCAGACTACACTTAACATACTAGAATCTCCATTGACCATCTACTCCATCACACAAAATAACTACCACACACTCTACACACAAGTCTCTTGGTTTGGGCGCCTCACCTCTCAACAAACAACACCTCTGATACACCCAGCCAACGGGTATTCCGCACTAGAACAATACATAAAACCCGGTGATAATTCCCACCCAATCACCAAACACATATGACCTCATAATAGACCAATCCATCTACCTCTGCCACACGAACCGCAAGCGAGGGTCCTTACCGAAGCTAAGCCTACGCTTCCTTAGGACACTCACTCTACAACCCACCACTCATCCTACAGAAAAAACTCCTAGAGAACTACCCACCCACCATAAAAACACTATTGCTTCATATAATCATGTTTTAAAAATAACATTACTACACCGTAAGATAGATTTAATATAGCTAAAGGACCTAAAATGTTCCTAAAATTCTGTTTTCTCTACAAATATGAGAGCCGTCGGTGAAAAACATCCAAACTAAACATAGAAAATAAGAATCAGCTAGAAGTTTAATAGAAATTCTGCTATGCAACTAAAAATAAATACGAGAAAAAGTTAGGTTTAAAAACAACGAACACAGAAAAAGTTAGGTTTAAAAACAATTAACACAGAAAAAGTTAGGTTAGCAAACATCCGAAAAGTTGTTAAAATTACCAAAGTAAAAAAATGTTACATTTTGTTGACTTTTGTTAATTTTAATAACTTTTCGGATGTTTGCTAACCTAACTTTTTCTGTGTTAATTGTTTTTAAACCTAACTTTTTCTGTGTTCGTTGTTTTTAAACCTAACTTTTTCTCGTATTTATTTTTAGTTTGCATAGCAGAATTTCTATTAAACTTCTAGCTGATTCTTATTTTCTATGTTTAGTTTGGATGTTTTTTTCACCGACGGCTCTCATATTTGTAGAGAAAAACAGAATTTTAGGAAACATTTTAGGTCTTTAGCTATATTAAATCTATCTTACGGTGTAGTAATGTTATTTTTAAACATGATTATATGAAGCAATAGTGTTTTTATGGTGGGTGGGTAGTTCTCTAGGAGTTTTTTCTGTAGGATGAGTGGTGGGGTAGAGTGTGTCCTAAGGAATCGTGTGTGCAGAGGTAGATGGATTGGTCTATTAAGAGTCATATGTGTTTGGTGATTGGGTGGAATATCACAGGTTTTATGTAAATGGTTCAAGTGGATGGTGTATCAGAGGTGTTGTATGTTGAGTAGGTGAGCGGACAACCAAGAGGACTTGTGTGTAGAGTGTGTGGTTAGTATTTTGTGTGTTGAGTAGATGGTCAATGGAGATTCTAGTATGTAAGTAGATAGTCTGACAACAGACTTTTTATGGGAGGGTGATTGGTCTATCAAGAGAAATGTGTGAGGGTAGGTGGGTGGTCAATCTAGTCGTATGTTTGGTAGGTAGTTGATCCATGAATGTTGGGTGTCAATCTAAGGTTTTATGTAATGGTTAATTACGTAGTCTATCGAGAGTACTGTGTGTTGAGTAGGTGGGTGGTAGGTCAAGAGTGTTGCATGTTACGTAGGTAGGTAGGTAGGTTGTTCATATGTGTTGGTGGTCTATCAAATGTTTTATGTAATAGTTAGGTGGATGATCTATCAAGAGTAATGTGTAGGCATATGGTCCATCAAGAGATGTGTGTGTGTTTGGTAGGTGGTTGGACTGTTAAGTCATGATTGTATGGTGTGTGGTTGGTCTTGTATGTTAAATATGTGGTTTATATACATAAAGTCTTGTTTTTTTTGTTGGTGGTCAAGTCGTATGTTTGGGAGGTTGGTTGTTCATGAATGTTACCGATTGTGAGTCAATCAAAGGCTTTATGTAATGGGCAGTTAAGTGGTCTATCGAGAGTACTGTGTGTGTTGAGTAGGTGGATGGTCGATGTAAAATGTATGGTAAGTCTTGTATGTTAAGTAAATAGTCTGACAAGTCTTTTTTGGGGGGAAGGTGATTGGTATATCAAGAGAACTGTGTATTCAGTAGGTGAATGATCAATCAAGGGTCGTGTATTTAGTAGGTGGATGGTCAATCAAAAGTCTTGTTTGTACAGTGTGTGGTCATTTTTGTATGCTAAGTAGATGTTCTAATCAAGTCTTTTGTGCTGATTAGGTGGGCGTTTTATCAAGGGAAAGTGTGTTTTGTAAAAGGTATTTCTATTAAGTCATGTTTACAGAGTATGTGGTAGATCTATCATGAGTTATGTATGTTAGATAGGTGATCGTAAAAAGTCATACGTGTTAAGAAAATTGGGACTGTGACACTTACTCGTTACGTCTTTCAACAGGACTGTGTAATGAGTAAGTGGACCGTCTAATGTTTATAAAAAGGCTAGGTGTGTGAAATATCAAGATTCATGTTAGTTAGGTACGTAGGTCGTCCACATGTTTTACGTAAATGGATGGTCAATCAAGACTCTTGTGTATTTAGTATGTGAGTGGCTAAACATAAGTCTTGTATGTACGGTGTGTGGTACGTACTGTATATTGGGTAGTTGGGGGTTATATCAATAGGACTGTTTTTATGGTAGTGTGATGGTATTTTAAGTTATGTCTGTAGAGTGTGTGTGGTTGGTTTATCATGATTTTTGTATGTTTGGTAGGTGTTCCTTCAAAATTCTTGTGCATTGGGAAGGTAGGGCATCTATCTACAGTAAGAACTGTGTGTTAGATAGGTGGACTGTCTAAAGTATATAAAAAGTCTAGGTGTGTGAAATATTAAAAGTCATGTGTGTTTGATGATTGGGTGGAATATCACAGGGTTTATGTAATGTTTAAGTGGATGGTGTATCAGAGGGGTTCTATGTTGAGTAGGTGGGTGACCAACCAAGAGTCTTATATGTAGAGTGTGTGGTTGGTCTTTTTTTTGTTTGAGTAGTAGATGGTCGATGTAGAATGTGTTGGTAAGTTCTTGTATGTTAAGTATATAGTCTGACAACAGTCTTTTTATGGGAGGGTGATTGGTCTATCAAGAGTGCAGTATATTAAGTAGGTGGTGGTCAATCAAGAGTCTTGTGTGTTTAGTATGTGAGTGGCCAAATATAAGTTTTGTATGTATGGTGTGTAGTACGTATATTGGATAGGTGAGGGTATATCAATAGGACTATTTTTATGGTAGTTTGAAGGTATATTAAGTGATGTCTGCAGAGTGGCTAGTTTGTTTATCATGATTTTTGTATGTTTGGTAGGTGGTCCTTCAAAAGTCTTATGCTTTGGGAAGGTGGAGTGAGTGTCGACGATTCTGTTTGATAAATAGGTGTGTGATCAAACAAGTGTTTTGTGTGTATTAAGTAGGTGAGTGGATAATCAAACGTCTTCTATGTAGAGTGTATGGTCAGTCTTTTATGTTAAATAAGTGGTCTGACAAATGTATTATGTGTCGGGAGGGGTGAGTGGTATATCAAGAGGGCTATGTGTTGGATAGGCGAATAGTTACCCAAGTGTCGCCAGTATTGAGTAGATGGGGGTCTATAAAGAGACTGCCTTTTTGGTAGTGTGATGGTATTTTAAGTTATGTCTGTAGAGAGTGTGGTTGGTATATCAAACGTTTTATGTTTGGGGAAGGTGGGTTGGTCTATCAACATGATTCTGTGTTGAATATGTGGGTGTTTAATCAAACGTCTGTGTGTTTAGTAGGTGAGTGGTCAATCAAAAGTCTTGTATGTAGATTGTTGTTAGTCTAGTATATTAAGTAGGTAAGTGGTCAGTCAGATGTCTTATGTGTTGGGGAGATGAGTGGCCTATCAAGAGAACTGTTGAGTAGGTGGAGTGGTGGTCAATCATGAGTATTACGTATTGGATAGGCAGGAGGTAGTAAGGAATAATGTTTTCAGTAAGTAGGCAATCTAAGTGCATTGGGTAGGTGGTAAGTCTTGTATGTAAAGTAGGTTGTCTGTCAATAATATTATGGATTGGGAGGGTAGTTGGTCTGTAAAGATAAATGTGTGTTGGCAGAGTGGGTGGTAAATCAAGAGTCTTACTAATGGATAGGTAGGGTTGTGGAACTTGGTAGGTGTCTTGTACATGTGTGTTGGATAGGTGGAATGACAACTAAGCCTTATTTAGATTGTCTATTAGGTGGTAAGTCCTGTATGTTAAGTAGGTTGTCTGTCAATAATATTATGGGTTGGGAGGATAGTTGGTCTGTAAAGATAACTGTGTGTTGGCTAAGTGGGTGGTAAATCAAGAGTCCTACTAATGGATAGGTAGGATTGTGGAGCTTGGTAGGTGTCTTGTACATGTGTGTTGGATAGGTGGAATGACAACTAAAGCCTTATTTAGATTGTCTATTAGGTGGTAAGTCTTGTATGTTAAGTAGGTAGTCTGTCAATAAGTTTATGTGTCGAGTAAGTGGTCTATCAAGGGGACTATGTGTTGGGTAAGCGAGTGGTTAACCAAAAGTTTCACGTATTGTGTAGATAGGGGTTTATCAAGAGGACTGCGTGTTTGGTAGTGGGATGGTCTTTCAAGTTATGTCTGCAGAGTGTGTGGTTTTATGTTTGGGGAAGGTGGGTTGTTCTATCAATATGACTCTGTGTTGAGTATGTGGGTGTTTAATCAAGTTTCTGTGTATTTAGTATTTGAGTGGTCAATCAAAAGTCTTGTATGTAGAGTATGGTTAATCTAGTATATTGGGTAAGTGGTCTGTCAGATGCCTTATGTGTTGGAGAGGTCAGTAGTCTATCAAGTGTTGTGTTAATATGGATTGTAGGTAGGTCTCAAGGAATCTTGTGCTGGGTATCACTTGATTAGGCTATCAAAATTCATTCTTATGTGTTTCGTAGTTGAGTTGGTCAATTAAATCATGTATATATGGTGCGTGGTTGGTCTTGTTATATTAGAAGGTGGTATATCAGAAGTATTATGTATTGGGAAGTTAGGGTGTCTATCAACAGGACTGTGTGTTGAGTAGATGGTTGATCAATAAAGAGTCTTGTGTGTTTAATATGCGTGTGGTCAATCGTGTCTTGTATGTACAGTGTGTGGTCAGTCTTGTATGTTAAGTAAGTGTTTTATGAAGTCTTATGTGTTGAGTAGGTGGTTACTATACCAAGGGGTCGTTGTGTTTGATAATAAGTTGGCCTACTAAGTCATGTCTCTAGAGTGTTTTGTTGGTCTTGTATGTTAAATAGGTATTATATCAAAAGTTTTATGATATGGGAAGGTGGAAGTCTATCAACAGGATTGTGTATTGAGTAGGTGGATGATAAATCAAGGGTATTGTGTGTTAATTAGGTGGGTGATTAATACAAATTCTTGTATGTAGAAAGTGTGGACAGTCGTGTATGTTAAGTAGGTGTTCTATCAAGTCTTATGTGTTGAGGAGGTGGGTGCACTATTAAGGGGACGATGTTTATAATAGCAGGATGATCTACTAAGTCATGTTGGTAGAGTATGTGATTGATCCTGTATGTTAAATAGGTGGTATATCAAAATTATTATTAGTTGGTAAGGTGGGGTGTCTATCAACGGACTGTGTATTCAGTATGTGAATGATCAATCAAGGGTCGTGTATTTAGTAGGTGGATGGTCAATCAAAAGTCTTGTTTGTACAGTGTGTAGTCATTCTTGTATGCTAAGTAGGTGTTCTATCAAGTCTTTTGTGCTGATTAGATGGGTGTTTTATCAAGGGGACAGTATGTTTGGTAAAAGGTCTGTCTATTAAGTCATGTTTGCAGAGTATGTGGTTGGTCTATCATGAGTTATGTATGTTAGGTAGGTGGTCGATAAAAGTCTTACGTATTAAGAAAATTGGGACTGTGACACCTACTTGTTACGCCTATCAACAGGACTGTGTAATGAGTAAGTGGACCGTCTAAAGTTTATAAAAAGGCTAGGTGTGTGTGAAATATCAAGAGTCATGTTAGTTTGGTACATAGGTCGTCCATGTGTATTACGGAGATGGATGGTCAATCAAGAGTCTAGTGTGTTTAATATGTGAGTGGCTAAACGAAAGTCTTGTATGTACGGTGTGTGGTACGTATATTGGGTAGGTGGGGGTATATCAATAGGGCTTTTTTATGGTAGTATGATGGTATTTTAAGTTATGTCTGTAGAGTGTGTGTGTGTGTGTGGTTGGTTTATCATGATTTTTGTATGTTTGGTAGGTGTTCCTTCAAAATTCTTGTGCATTGGGAAGGTAGGGCGTCTATCTACAGTAAGTGCTATGTGTTAGATAGGTGGACTGTCTAAAGTATATGAAAAGTCTAGGTGTGTCAAATATAAAAAGTCGTGTTAGTTTGGTACATAGGTCGTCCATGTGTGTTACGTAGATGGATGGTCAATCAAGAGTCTAGTGTGTTTAATATGTGAGTGGCTAAACGAAAGTCTTGTATATACGGTGTGTGGTACGTGTAATGGGTAGGTGGGGGTATATCAATAGGGCTGTTTTTTATGGTAGTATGATGGTATATTAAGTAATCTGCAGTGTGTGTAGTTTTTTATCATGATTTTTGTATCTTTGATAGGTGGTCCTTCAAAAGTTTTATGTTTTGGAAAGGTGAAGTGTCTATAGACAGTTCTGTTTGTTAAATAGATGTGTGATCAAACAAGTGTTTTGTGTGTATTGAGTAGGTGAGTGGTTAATCAAATGTCTTCTATGCAGAGTGTATGGTCAGTATTGTATGTTAAGTATGTGGTCTGTCAAATGTATTATGTGTCGGGAGGGGTGAGTGGTCTATCAAGAGGACTATGTGTTGGGTAGGCGAGTAGTTAACCAAGTGTCTCACGTATTGAGTAGTTGGGGGTTTATCAAGAAGACTGCGTGTTTGGTAGTGGGATGGTCTTTCAAGTTATATCTGTAGAGTGTGTGGTTCTATGTTTGGGGAAGGTGGTTTGTTCTATCAGTATGACTCTGTGTTGAGTATTCGTGTGTTTAATCAAACGTCAGTGTGTTTAGTAGGTGAGTAGTCAATCAAAAGTCTTGTATGTAGAGTGTGGTTAGTCTAGTACTTTAAGTAGGTGGTCAGTCAGATGTCTTATGTGTTGGGGAGGTGAGTGGCTTATCAAGAGAACTGTGTTTGTTGAGTAGGTGAGTGGTGGTGAATCATGAGTATTACGTATTGGATAGGTAGGAGGTAATAAGGAATGATGTGTTTAGTAAGTAGGCAATCTAATTGCGTTGGGTAGGTGGTAAGTCTTGTATGTTAAGTAGGTTGTCTGTCAATAATTTTATGGGTTGGGAAGGTAGTTGGTCTGTAAAGATAACTGTGTGTTGGGTAAGTGGGTGGTAAATCAAGAGTCTTACTCATGGATAGGTAGGGTTATGGAGCTTGGTAGGTATCTTGTACATGTGTGTTGGATAGGTGGAATGACAACTAATACCTTATGTAGGTTGTCTATTAGGTGGTAAGTCTTATATGTTAAGTAAGTAGTCTGTCAATAAGTTTATGTGTCGGTATGGTATGTGGTATATAAAGATAACTGTGTGTTTGGTAAGTGGGTAGGAAGGGTATTAGTGCTTGGTAGGTTGTTTGTACATGTGCTTATGGATAGGTAGATGGACAATCAGCAGTCTTATATGATGAATAGGTAGGTAATCTATCAAGAGTGCAGTGTGCAGTAGGTAGGTGGTGAGTCAAAAATCTTGTATTTACAGTTTGTGTGTGTGTGTGGTAAATCTTTTATGCTAAATAGGTAGTCTGTTAATAGTCTTATGTTTTGTGAATTTAGCTGATCTATAAAGATAATTTAGTGTTGGGTAAGTGGGTGGTCAATCAAGAGTCTTACTACTGGATAGGTAGGTGTATTAAGAATCATTGTGCTTGGTAGGTAGGTTGTGCATGTGTGTTGAATAGGTGGATGGACAATCAGAGGTCAAATGCGATGAAGAGTTAGGTGATATATCAGGGGTACAGTGTGTATACTAGGTGGGAGGTTAGTCTAGAATCTTGTATTTAGAGTTTGATTTTGTGTGTGTGTGTGTGTGTGTGTGTGTGTGTGTGTGTGTGTGTGTGTGTGTGTGTATGTGTGTGTGTGTGTGTGTGTGTGTGTGTGTGTGTGTGTGTGTGTGTGTGTGTGTGTGTGTGTGTGTGTGTGTGTGTGTGTGTGTGTGTGTGTGTGTGTGTGTGTGTGTGTGTGTGTGTGTGTGTGTGTGTGTGTGTGTGTGTGTGTGTGTGTGTGTGTGTGTGTGTGTGTGTGTGTGTGTGTGTGTGTGTGTGTGTGTGTGTGTGTGTGTGTGTGTGTGTGTGTGTGTGTGTGTGTGTGTGTGTGTGTGTGTGTGTGTGTGTGTGTGTGTGTGTGTGTGTGTGTGTGTGTGTGTGTGTGTGTGTGTGTGTGTGTGTGTGTGTGTGTGTGTGTGTGTGTGTGTGTGTGTGTGTGTGTGTGTGTGTGTGTGTGTGTGTGTGTGTGTGTGTGTGTGTGTGTGTGTGTGTGTGTGTGTGTGTGTAGTCTGATATGTTTTGTATGTTATGTGTGTGTGTGTGTGATATGTTGTATGTTAATTACGTGATCTTTTAATAGTCTCATGTGTTGAGAAGGTTGGTGGTCTATAAAGATAAATGTGTGTTGAATAAATCGGTGGTCAATGACAATGTGTTGAATTAAGGTCTCATTTAATAAATAAGTATGTGATCTATCAGGAGTGCAGAGTGCTGTGTGTTGTGCGGTCAGTCAATAGTCTCATGTGTTGGGAATGTAAGGGGTCTATAAAAATAACGTTGTATTGGGTAAGTGGGTGGTCAATCAAGAGTCTTACTCCTGGATATGTAGGTGTATTAAGAATCATTGTGCTTGGTAGGTAGGTTGTGCAAGTGTGTTGAATAGTTGGATGGACAATCAAAGGTCAAATGCAATGAAGAGTTAGGTGATATATCAGGGGTACAGTGTGTATACTAGGTGGGAGGTTAGTCTAGAATCTTGTATTTAGAGTTTGATTGTGTGTGTGTGTGTGTGTGTGTGTGTGTGTGTGTGTGTGTGTGTGTGTGTGTGTGTGTGTGTGTGTGTGTGTGTGTGTGTGTGTGTGTGTGTGTGTGTGTGTGTGTGTGTGTGTGTGTGTGTGTGTGTGTGTGTGTGTGTGTGTGTGTGTGTGTGTGTGTGTGTGTGTGTGTGTGTGTGTGTGTGTGTGTGTGTGTGTGTGTGTGTGTGTGTGTGTGTGTGTGTGTGTGTGTGTGTGTGTGTGTGTGTGTGTGTGTGTGTGTGTGTGTGTGTGGTCTGATATATTTTGTATGTTTTGTGTGTGTGTGTGTGATAGGTTGTATGTTAATTATGTGATCTTTTAATAGTCTCATGTGTTGAGAAGGTTGGTGGTCTATAAAGATAAATGTGTGTTGAATAAATCGGTGGTCAATGACAATGTGTTGAATTAAGGTCTTATTTAATGAATAAGTATGTGATCTATCAAGAGTGCAGAGTGCTGTGTGTTGTGTGGTCAGTCAATAGTCTCATGTGTTGGGAAAAAAAGGGGTATATAAAAATAACGTTGTATTGGGTAAGTGGGTAGTCAATCAAGAGTCCTACTCCTGGATATGTAGGGTCATGCTGTTTGTAGGTAGGTTGTATATGTATGTTGGATGGAAATTAAATGAAAACTACTTTATTGTTACTACTTTATGAGGCGAAGTTAGGGCTGTAAAGCCCTCTCTGCCACTTAATCTCATAGAATAGGTGGGTGAACAACCAAAGGTTTTGTGTAATGGATAGGTAGGTGATCTATCAGGGGTGCAGTGTGTTCAGTAAGTAGGTGGTATGTTGACAGAGTAGGTGGATGGTAAAATCAGGAGTTTTTATGTTAAGTATTTACCTGGTACATCAAAAGTCTTACGTGTTGTTTAGGTAGGTAGTCTGGTAAGAGGGCTGATTGTTGAATAGGTGGGTGATTAGTCAAAAGCATTTTATATAGTGGTTGGTCTATGAAAAGTCTTACATAATGGGTTACTATGTGATCTAACAAGAGTGCTGTGTGTAGGGTAGGTGGATCGTCTATGTGTGTTGAGTATGATTGGGTCCAAGGGAGTTGTGTCTGTCAATTGTCTGAGTGAGTATGCGTAATTATGGTAGCCAAAGGCATCGCAAACCTTCTTCTTATCTATTAGACTATTGCACTTTAGTTTTAAAAAGATACAGGCTCTAATTCACGCAAAAAAATGTGTTTTAGTACTGACATATTACCACTACTTTTATTTCTACTATATCATACTAAGTACTAAACTGTTAGGAGGTTTAATAAAGCATGTGTTTGCAAGCAGTGGTGATAGTGGCAACGGAAGTGATACCGATAAAGCTAGGTAGAAAGCGCTCTTTGATCAGCTGACATTATGTTGTAAACTTAACTGATTATTTGTAAGTAGCAATAATAATTTAATGTTTAATCACTTAAAACTGTAAAATAAAATTAACAATTAGAATCAAATTTATTAAGTATATTATAGTAAAACCCCAACGGATTGGTAACGAAGATTTGCAAGATAAATTCGAACATAATGCTCTTTTAGATGAGTTAAGTGAGCAAGGAAAGGGTTGACCTTGGAAAGAAGTCGAAACCATCGCAACCCCCTGTTTTACCTACGTGTACGTAGTTTTAGGACCGTACAATCTAATTTTAATGACATAAGTCTTGTTAGTACCAACAATATTTACAGGATCCATTTTAAAATACAAAGATATAGACACAAAAACCAGTTAAATACGCTTAAAATAACGAAAAAGTCAATATAATAATCGAGTATAAAATATTCGACTAAAATAATCGAATGAATATAATCGACTAGAATAATCGAATGGGTATAGTCGGTTAAGGTAATCGGATATAAGTTAATACTTAATCGACTAAATTAATCGAATGGATATAATCGACTAAATAATCGAATGGGTATAGTCGACTAAGGTAATCTGATATAAGTTAATCGAATATGTATGGGTTAGGTTAGGTTAGGAAATTTGGCGGGAAACATGGGCTCCGCCATCTTGGATGACGTCATCAAAAATTGGACCAATCAGAGCTCGGGGCCAAATCCGGGCCCCTTCTACTTACATCGGTTGGTGAATTAATTACCTATGTTGCTTTTAAAGAATTATATAAAACAGCAGTCTATAAACCATGAGTTTATTTCAGAAACATTGCAATCTCCATCGCTCTGCTTTTTCTGCAGTAAATTTCAGTTCTCTATTCTTAAAATTTGTTATCCCTGTTAGAATTGGGTTTTTTTTTATTTCCTTTTTATATGGTTTGTTGTAATAAGAGAGCGTTATTATTAGGTTTTAGCCGTAGTGTAACTATTAATATTACATATTTACAAACAGTAGATATTCTTAATAAACTTTATTGGACTTCCGGCTTAACGTGACTTCCGGACCACATGAGCGGCACAGAGGGTAAAATCTGTTAATCGTTACACCGCGAATCGAATCCGGGTCAACTGCGTGGCAATTCATCGCCTCAGCCCCTTAGCTACGGCCGGGATTGAGAGAGCTGTAGGTTTAGAGGATGAACCTAGTTTTAAGCGAAAATTTGAAGTCACATTTAAAGAAAAATACAAAATTAATAATTTTCGTAGTGCTACATATCTTACAAAGGAAAAGAGGTCCTCCAGAAAGCCCCGCCGAACAATTTAAACTGTAATTTTTACTACGATTGTTATTTAAAGTTGTATCAAGAAACTTCTCGCAAGATTTTGTAATAATGTTTATTCTTTAGAAAATAAATACATGTAAGATAATCTTTTTAAATTTTGGATGAAGTTATACCAGTGAAAGGTAATGTAGAGGAGCAAACTGAGGGTTATATTAAAGTTAACCCTGTTATGCTTAGTTACCAAAATAATCTCAAAAATCACATTCTCTTAAGTATTAAGTACAAATTTGTTTATAACTCAAATAGACACGTTTTCTTGAACATATTTGGCATTTCAGAGAGCAGAAATAAGAGGATCTCTAAATGCCCTTTACTTAATAACTGTCCAGTTGACATGATGTGGAAGTAAATAAGTAATTATTCCATTCCCGTTGATGTTTGTGTTCATCACCACATTGAAAAGTTGGATGATATATAAACACATTTCAGCAAGTCATTTGAAAAACTCTTTTTTCTCGTAATTAGAATGATTTAGTTCTTAAACAAACACAACCTTCTTGCTGATGACCAATTCGGTTTCAGAAAAGTAAAGTCAATAATCTACGCAGTTGTGAGTCTCGTTGAGAAGGTTTTCGAGGGATCGGAAGGTCGAAGGCAAACTAAGTTTATTTTTCGACTTGTCTGAAGAATTCGACTGTGTTTACCACCCTAAGTTGGTTGAAACACATGAATCTTACAGCATTAGAGGCATGCCCTCAAGTGACTTCGTTCTTTTCTGTACATCCGATCCCAAGTCGTCCAAATTTCAGATAAATTCTCTGAACCAAATAAGCTGAGATATGGAGTCCTTTAGGATTCAATAAACAGCACAATATTTTTTCTTATCTATGTCAATGACTAGACTAGTACATTCAAAATGTTTACTGTGTAAAACGTATGCAAGATAATCAAATACCTGAGTGGTTCCTTTTTTATAGGCTTCTATGATATTGTCATCCAGAGCACAAACTTTAGAGACATCATCATCTGGTCCCCATGAGTTTGATGAAATATCAAACATTTCAAAATTTTTAAGAATTACATTACCAGTATCACCATCAGTTTCATGCTTACAGTCCTTCCTTATCACTGTGAACAAATAACATCAAAATTGTTTTCTTTATATTGATAAAATTTATATATTGTTTAAATATTCTAAATATTAATATTTGTACAACGAAATTTCTTAAAAACACAAATTGTCTGTATTAAATAACATAGAAACATTATTTGGGACACATATGCTTAACATATTCATTTTGTAACGACTTATTTAAAATTACAGCACATGTATTGCACTCATGGTGACTTCTTCATTCTACTTTGAAATAATGTTTACTCATTTGAAAATATCTCATAACTTTAAAGTTTTATAGTTTATGACAATTCAAATAATATTATAGATCAATGTGTAAACAATGTTTTTAAAGAAATGTGTATGTCTGTTTATAATAGCTTTAGTTGCGAGACATCAAGCAGCATACTTTGTTCAAGAGTATAATTAATTCTGGCTACCAAACATGATGCGAACGTAAAGTAGTCTTAACTGTAGGTTAACTCGTTGCATAGTATGACTGTTTTTAGAGCAAAACATTATCCTATAGAAATAAATTGTTCAAACGAATTGTTGGATTGGCTTGTAAATCGAATTTTTTTTATGTATAGAATTTTTTTCATGGCAAAATTAAACAAGATTCAACGATATTATATAGTTGAACAAAACATTATTGGTTCACAAATGCAATTAAAATATTTGTAAGACTGCTGGAAATTTGGGTACACCAAACTAACATGTTTTTTATAGTTAGTTTATTATGAGTTTAGCATACACAGGGTTGGGTAAAGGGCTGGAATATATTTATTTACATGTCCCTGTACCAAGCATTTCCACATATTTACATGTCCCTGTACCAAGCATTTCCACTTATTTACATGTCCCTGTACCAAGCATTTCCACATATTTACATGTCCCTGTACCAAGCATTTCCACATATTTACATGTCCCTGTACCAAGCATTTCCACATATTTACATGTCCCTGTACCAAGCATTTCCACTTATTTACATGTCCCTGTACCAAGCATTTCTACTTATTTACATGTCCTGTGCCAAGCATTTCCACTTATTTACATGTCCCTGTACCAAGCATTTCCTCTTATTTATATGTCCCTATACCAAGCATTTCCACTTATTTACATGCCCCTGTACCAAGAAATTCCACTTATTTACATGTCCCTGTACCAAGAATTTCCACATATTTACATGTCCCTGTACCAAGCATTTCCACATATTTACATGTCCCTGTACCAAGCATTTCCACATATTTACATGTCCCTGTACCAAGCATTTCCACTTATTTACATGTCCGTGTACCAAGCATTTCCACTTATTTACATGTCCCTGTACCAAGCATTTCCACATATTTACATGTCCCTGTACCAAGCATTTCCACTTATTTACATGTCCCTGTACCAAGCATTTCCACTTATTTTATGACTGGGTCGTCCTGTTGACTTAAGGTTTGCACTTTTGTACTATACAAACAAAGACCTTTAAAATGAGGTATAACATGGTAAGCTTACGTTTAAAATTTTAAGACTTCCGTCATAGGCCATTCCCTGTATATAAGAAAAACCATTAAAACATAAGTAGATAAAAACTGATGGAGCGAGGCTCACTTTTCTGGCCTCTGATTGGTCGAGAGTGGTCACGTGACTTTTCCAAGATGGCGGCGCCCATTTCCCGCCAAATTTCCTAACCTCAAATTTCCCTCAAATTCCCAAATTTCCCTCCAAATTCCCACATCATACTATATAAAATGCACTGTTAACCTTGTTATACTATATAAAATACACTCTTAACCTAACTTTTTCTTTTTTATACTATATAAAATGCACTGTTAACCTTGTTATACTATATAAAATACACTAACTTTTTCCATGTTATATTACATAAAATGCACTGTTAACCTTGTTATACTATATAAAATACACTCTTTTTCCATGTTATACTATATAAAATGCACTTTTTTTGTCCAATATGGCGTCTTTCCCTCCCGCGCCAACTCACACCCCGTGGGAAAATTCCCTCCCAAAATTCCCTCATCCAAGATGGCGGTCTTTATACTATATAAAATACACTATAATAAATGGCTAACGCGTCGTCTGCTGGTCGGGCGCGCAAGCGCGTTGTTACTCTACTCATATATACACTACTCCATATACTCTATGTGCTCGACCCGATCGTAGCACACCTGGTGGCAAAACTTAGCACATCCTTTCGGAAACATGGCGCCTTCGGAAGGGAAGTCCCCATGGGAAAATTCCCTCCCTCAAATTCAGTCGTTATAAAATACACTCTTATACACAGTGTATAAAAAATACACTCTTAACCTTTCCCATCTCATACTGTATAAAATGCAAAAGATGGCGGCCATTTACATATGTACTATATAAAATGCTTTCGTGTACTTCCGGCGACCGTCGGCTACCTTCGTACACGTCGTCTGCTGGTCTGGCGCACACCAAAATGCCAAGCTCTGATTGGTTACCCCCTACTTTACAAGTAATCTTTCTCACACGTACTGTTAGACTACTTATTTAATTTAATTTTTCTCAAATTTTAACAAATACACAGTTAACATACGCTCTTAGCTTTGGGTACTCATCCACGGCTTCCTACACTGTTACCTACCTATACTTATCTATCGAATCACAGATCATCCTCAAACCCCTACTTAACACTCTAGGCAACCCGCAATACATGTTTTTAATTAATTATTTATTCAAAAATGAAGGGACAATTCATTTTATTTAATCTGTTTATAATTTGTAATACACTGTTATCCTATCCATTTTAATTAATTTTTTATTTTATATTAAATACTCTGTTAACATGCGCTCTTACTTTCAACTACCATCTACTTCTGGTTAACTTCATATTAAACACACTCGACATTTACATCCTCGATGGACTGCATATCAACCACATGTTAACCCTAGGGGTCAAGTTTAGTGATATCAAACAGCATTATATGCATTTCCTCAGAGATAGTCGTAGAATCCGACCATATCTCATCTAAAATCTAAAGGTGTGGTTAGTCTAGTATATTAGGTGGGTAGATGGTCAGTCAGATGTCTTATGTGTTGGGATGGTGGATGGCCTATCGAGGGTACTGTGTGTGTTGGGTAGGTAGGTGGTCAATCAAAGTTCTTGTATGTAAAGTGTGGTTAGTCTAGTATATTAGGTGGGTAGGTGGTCAGTCAGATGTGTTATGTGTTGGGAAGGTGTGTTGCCTATCGAGGGTACTGTGTGTGTTGGGTAGGTAGGTGGTCAATCAAACGTCTTGTATGTAATGTGTGGTTACTCTAGTATATTAGGTGGGTAGATGGTCAGTCAGATGTCTTATGTGTTGGGAAGGTGGGTGGGTTGGGGGGCTTGTG